>JAJOOO010024894.1:0-14239 GCA_029582685.1 Solanum piurae | reverse complement strand
TAAAAACAAACTTAAATTTTTTTTGGGGGGTGGGGGGGCTGGTAGTGGTGGGTGGAGGGGGTCGAGGGTAGGGGTGAAAAAATAAAATTTTGAAGTTGAAAATATTTTTTAAAAACAAACTTAATTTTTTTTTTGGGATGGGAGGTGGGGCTGGTAGGAGGTGGGTGGGGGGCTGGGTAAGGGGTGAGTGGTGGGGGGTCTAGGGTAGGGGTGAAAAAAATGAAATTTTGAAGTTGAAAATATTTTTTAAAAACAAACTTGAATTATTTTTTTTGAGGGGGGGCGGCTGGGTAGGGGGTGGGTGGTGGGGGGTCCAGGGTAGGGGTGGAAAAATGAAATTTTGAAGTTGAAAATATTTTTTAAAAACAAACTTAATTTTATTTTGGGGTGGGGGTGGCGGGCTGGTAGGTGAGTGGGGGGGGGGGTCAAGTGTAGGGGTGAAAAAATAAAATTTTGAAGTTGAAAATAATTTTTAAAAACAAACTTGATTTTTTTTTTGGGTAGGGGGTGGGTGGTCGAGGATCGGGATGAAAAATAAAAATTTTGAAGTTGAAAATATTTTTTTAAAAAAAATTGTAATTTGAAGTTAGAATAGAGTTTTGGAAAATGTTTTCTTTAAGTTTTGAAGGGAAGTCAATTTCCTTAAATTTGAGGAAAATGAGTTCATTTGGAAAACATTTTCCAAAACATTTAACCCAACCAAACATGAGAAAATTGGAAAACATTTTCCTTCATAACAAACATACCCTTAATGTCACAATTGGGGGCCTCGCTAATTAATTACGTGTTCCGCTTTGCCTAATTTATTTATGAACTTAGAAAGAAAATGAAGATTCTTGAAATAAAAAAATTGTACACATTTTTGTACTCAAGTTTACCCCTAAAAATGTGAAGCTTTAGTTGAAGTAAAAGAATTCTACACGCTTTTGAATCAGGGTTTTATAACCTAAAGTCTTAACCCATCGGTGGTGTCACGCCCCAAACTCAAGGGGAGCAACTGGCTCCTAATGCCAAAGGTTAGACCCGAGCCGACCCTGCTGAACCATTTGCTACTAGCGCATGGTAGCCACACGCAATCAAGAAAACAAACAAGTATATCTCGGCTTAAAAGTAAGCCCTCGGCCGGCAAGGCCCCTGTCAACAGATTTATAAATGAAACAGCTACTCCCAAGAGTTCATATAAATAAATAGCTAACTAGTACAGAATACCTGATTGGGCCGTCGAGGCCACCATGATATCTATACCAAAACTGAAAGCAGGTATATATCAAGACAATACATCAAACAACTCACAAACTTCAACAAATTAGGCCATCACGGCCATAACGTAGCTATACACCCCACACACTAGTCTGCAAGACTCTAAGAGTAGTAAAAATTGGCGGGATAGGGCCCCAGCCTACCCATAAAGAATATATACAACAAAAGTTAACAAACCTCCAACTCTGGCAGCTCCGAAAGAAAGGGTCTAGCCAACCAGATAAAAGTCAATCTTGCTGCTGAGGAGGTCTACTCGATCATCTGTCAGGACCTGATACATGAATGCAACTCCCTCAGGCAATCGGGCGTCAGTACAAAATAATGTACAGAGTATGAAAGGCAATAGACTATGAGCAGGTATTTTAATATACTGGAATAATCCGATAAATAAATCAAGGATAAGATAAGTGTACTAACCTGCTCTTAAATCTAAACTTATCAAAAACAATAAAACAAAAACCTAACCAAGCCCCCATAAGCTCGGCAGGTACAAACAACACACAAGACCACTTACTCAGGACCCCATAAGCCCGGAAGGTGCCAATCAGTCTATATACCCTTATCGGTAGTACCCTAGCCCTGTAGGCAGTCACATAGCCCTCTTAGGCATTAATATAGCACCGTAGGCAGCACATATTTCTCTTAGGCATCAACATAGCTTATAGACAACTCATGGTCCTCTTAGGCAACAACATGGTCCAGTAGGAAGCACACAACCTTCTTAGGAGTCAATATAGCCCTGTAGGCAACTCATAGCCCTTCTAGGCATCAATATAGCCCCGTAGGCAACTCATTTCCCTTTTAGGCTTCCATATATCCCCGTAGGCAGAACATAGCCCTTCTAGGCATAGATCACATTCCTGTAGCTAACCACAATATCCCCAAGGGCAACAATATCAATCCAATCTCTAAAAGTGAGAAATTTAGTTATAAGCAACCTATACAAATAGCCTCTAAGTCGTGTCCAACATAGGGACGCTACTAACTGAATAAGAATCCCGACAAGGGAAGATTATATCAACTTGAGCAGCCAACAATCAACAATAATGGCTACAAGTATAACAAGGATAACAACCCAATTACAATTCTCCTAAGCTTTAAGGAAACATGTTGTAAGTAGGGAATAGCCTTAACATACCTTTCCAACGAATGCTCGAAAGACCGTAGTTCCTTCACTAAAGTTGTTCCTTATGTCCTAAGCTTCAAAAACACTATATATACACAGCTGAAATGCACCTATAAGCAATTCATAATTAATCTTAAATTGGCAGATTTTCCATATTGCCCCAACTTATCGAAACGTTTGTAGAGATTCATAAAAACAACCATAAAAGGGTCCCGAGATGATTACCTTAGTTAACCACGTGTAAATCTTGAAGAAACACCAAAAACCACAAATTTATATCTTCAAAAACTCGCACCAAACGCAGCTAATAGAAGGGAAAAATGATTGTCACGTGTAGAGATCGCGTTTCTAGGCACGGGGGCAACCTTTAATGGTAGAAATCGCCAAAAACTAACCTTCATCATGCAAGAACTCCATAGGAACCCTCTCTTAAGCTTTATTTCTATTTTGGAAGTAAAATGAAATGTTTTCATGGCTTAAAACGTTAAATAAGTCGACATACCACATTTTTTACCCGTCCCAGATTCTGCCTCTGCAGTCCGTAGTAAAATCTTCATTAATTTTTACTCTGATGTAGATTCAATACCGGATTTTGTGTGTTGCAAACTAGACTCGTAGGCCTTCGATTTAATGGGTGATAGGCCTTCTAACTCTTTATATATTGGGAGAAAACATCCAAAACATTTGACCCAAATTTAAGAGAAATCTTTAAAAAGGAACTTACGATAACTTTCGCCAACTTGTATTTTGCCACTTACCTAACTTCAAAACTTGATATACATCCCTTGAACACTTAAAATATTACATACCACATCATTCTTAATTTATGACTCACCCTCTTTGTCTTTCCACGAAGGTACGAGTTAATTTAGATGTTTTGAAAAGTCGGGTTGTTATATTCTTCCCCCCTTAGAAACATTCGTCCTCGAATGAAAAAAATTTGAGTCACGCAGTTAAGTCCTTCAGAGTTTCCAAAATTTAGGCAGAGTATCCTTTGTAAATGTCACTATCCAGGAACATGAAATACAAAAATTCTAACCTAGGCGTCTCACAGGATGACATAAATAGCTAAGCACTATAGCTCCGCAATAACAGTGCGAGAAAATATACAACTACAACAACAATAATAATAAGCAACAATATAAAAAAATCAGATAGGTATCTAACCTCACTGGACTAATATAAACGGATATGCCATCACCCTGGGGTATGAAACAAGTGAGGATATTTGGATCTCATGTCATCCTCAGCTTCCCAGGTCACCTCTTCTCTATTCTTGTTTCTCCACAATACTTTAACCAAATTCACCTTTTTGGTTCTCAATTTACGGACCTGCCGATCTAATATGGCAATTGGAGTTTCTTCGTAGGACAACTCCTCTGTGATATGAACATCCTCAACTGGGACAATTCGAGAAGGGCCTCCTACGCACTTTCGTAGCATCGGTACATGGAAAACTGGATGAACAGATTCTAGCCCCAAAGGAAATTCTAACTCATAAGCCACTCGTCCTACCCTCCGAAGGATCCGATATGGCCCAATGAATCTTGGACTAAGCTTGCCTTTTTTGCCAAATCTCATAACACCCTTCATAGGTGATACTTTTAAGAATACCCAATCATCGACACAAAACTCTAAGTCCCTTCGTTGTACATCTGAGTATGACTTCTGTCGGCTTTGAGCTGTTAGCAATCTCTCCCGAATGAGCATAACCTGCTCCACTGTCTGTTGTACCAAGTCGGGTCCAATAAACCTTGACTCATCTACCTTGAACCATCCAATAGGGGATCTACATTTTCGCCCATACAAAGCCTCATAAGGTGCCATCCCGATGTTGGAATGATAACTATTATTGTATACGAACACAATAAGAGGCAAGTGGTCATCCCAATTTCCCTTGAAGTCTAGCACGCACGCCCGTAACATATCTTCGAGTGTCAAAATTGTGCGCTCAGCCTGGCCATCTGTCTAAGGTGAAAGGTTGTACTAAGATTAACCTGTGTCCCCAGTCCTTTATGGAAGGACTTCTAGAAGTTGGCGGTAAATTATGCTCCTCTACCAGAGATAATAGATACTGGGACACCGTGTAGCCTAACAATCTCTCTAATATAGAGCCCTGCATAGTCTTCGGCCATAAAAGTAGTCTTGACTGGTAAGAAGTGGGCTGATTTTGTTAGTCTATCAACAATTACCCAAATGGAGTCAAACTTGTGACGCGATCGAGGTAACCCTATAATAAAATCCATGTTAATTGCTTCCCACTTCCATAAAGGAATGGATATCTCCTGAACTAGCCCAGCGGGCTTTTGGTGCTCAACCTTCACCTGTTGGCAGTTAGGACATTGTGCTACAAACTCAACAACATCTTCATCCCGTGCCAGCAATAGATATCCTTAATATCATGGTACATCTTCGTCAAACCAAGGTGAATAGTATAACGGGAATGATGTGCCTCATCCATAATCCAATGTCGAAGCCCTGCAACATTTGGAACACACAATCGACCGCTATATCTAAGGACTCCATCTCCTGCCATATCAAATGCTAAAGACTACCGATCCTAAGTCTTGGTTATGAGATGCTCTAAGCTAGGATCCTCTTGTTGCCGTGATTTTACTTCTACAACTCGATATGATACGGTTGTGTCCTCAATTGTCACCCCACTATCTTCAGCCTCTAATAATATGACTCGCAAGCTAGCTAACTGATGAAGCTCTCGCGCTAGCTCATGCTTCTCAACACCTAAATAGGATAAACTACCCATAGATCTTCGACTGAGGGCATCAACTACCACATTCTCCTTTCCTGGATGATATAAAATATCCACGTCGTAGTCTTTCAGTAACTCAAGCCATCGACGTTCTCGCAGATTTAACTCCTTCTATCTAAAGATATATTGAATGCTTTTATGATCTGTGAAGACGTCAACATGAACGCCATACAAATAATGCCTCCAGATCTTTAACGCATGCACAACTACAGCCAACTCTAAATCATGGGTTGGATAGTTCTTCTAATGCTTTCTCAACTGCCTTGAAGCATATGCGATAACCTTACCATGTTGCATTAGAACACATCCCAACCCAACACCTAAAGCATCACAATACACCGTATAGCCTTCTGAACCCTCTGGCAATGCTAGAACTGGTGCTAATGTCAATCTGTCCTTCAGCTCCTGGAAACTATGCTTGCGAGCCTCAGTCCACTAGAACTTAGCTGCTTTTTGAGTCAGCTTCGTTAATGGTGCTGAAAGTGAAGAAAACCCCTCTACAAACCTTCTATAGTAACCAGCTAACCCTAAGAAACTAGAACCTCAGTCGGAGTCATGGATCTGGGCCAAGTATTTACGGCTTCAATATTTTATGTATCAACCTCAATGCCTGCATATGATACAATATGGCCTAAGAAAGCTACAGAGTCGAACAGAAACTCACACTTAGAAAACTTTGCATAAAGTTCTCGGTCTCGAAGAACCTGAAGGACTGCTTGCAGATGATTTACATTCTCAACTTTTGAACGTGAATACACCAAAATATCATCAATAAATACAATCATAAACAAGTCTAGATACGGCCTGAATATTCTATTCATTAGGTCCATGAACATTGTTGGGGCATTGGTCAATCCAAAAGACATAACCCAAAACTCAAAATTCCCATATCTAGTTCTAAAAGCTGTCTTCGGAATATATTTCTCTCGAACTCGTACCTGATGGTACCCTGATCTCAAATCAATCTTCGAGAAGTACTTAGCACCTTGTAGTTGATCAAGCAAGTTATCGATCCTCGAAATGGGATACCTATTCTTTATAGTAGCCTTGTTCAGCTGTCGATAATCGATACACATCCTCAGCGAGCCATACTTTTTCCTCACAAATAATACTGGTGCACCCCATGGTGAAGCACTAGGCCTAATAAAGCCTTTATCAAAAAATCTTTCAGCTGATCCTTCAACTCCTTCAGCTCAGCAGGAGCCATTCTATAAGGAGGGATAGATATGGGTTGTATACTTGGTAGCATATCAATAGCAAAATCAATTTCCCGTTCTGGAAGGATACCAAGGAGCTCGTCTGGAAATACATCTAGAAACTTATTAACTACCAGAATAAACTGAAGAGTCGGTGGTTATGCATCTATATCATGAACATGAACAAGATGATAAATACAACCCTTAGTAATCATCCTCCTCGCCTTAAGATAGGAAATAAACCTACCTTTTGGCGTTGATGTATCGCCTTTCCATTCCCGAACTGCCTCTCCTGGAAAGTGGAATCTAACAGTCTTTGTCCGGCACTCAACATTAGCATAACAAAATGCTAACCAGTCCATACCCATAATGACGTCACCATCTCTAACGCTACAAGGTATACAAAGGTCTGACGGTCGATAATTTCTACCGTATAACCTCGATAGACTCTCCTGGCAATAATAGACTCACCAACTAGTGTAGATACAATAAAGGGTCGATCTAATGACTCTTCTATTATACATAACTTTGCCGCAATAAATGGAGTAACATACGATAGAGTAGATCCATGATCTATCAAAGCATAAACACAATGGGAGCAAACAATCAATGTACCTATCACAACATCTAGTGATGACTCTGAGTCCTGTCGACCAACTAGTCAATATGTACGGTTCTTGCCACTACCAGAACTAGATTCTCCCTCTCTGCCTCCGCCTCTACCTCTACCTGCTGAAGTCTAGGGTCCACGCCCTGTAGACTGTGTTGATGAAGAGGAACCTACTAGTGACCTGGTCCACTGACCTATACCACCCTGACCTATGGTCGGGCAGTTTCTCCACCCATGCTCCTCCTGTCCACAAGAATAACAACATGTAGAACCCTGTCTGCACCTCCCGAAATGCATCCTACCGCAAGAAGCGCAACGCGGTAGGGTTGTCCTATCCTGGCCTGAACCCCTCTACTGCTGAGAGCCTGATGCTCGTGAGCCCTCACCTGGGCCTGACTGTCCCTGACAATCAAATCTACTACCTTGGAACTGTTGTGGTGGAGGTCTAGGTGGCCTAATAGAATATCGGGGTCTGGGACCACCCTGAAAATCTCCCTGTGAACCAGTGGGCCTAGCCCTCTTCTTTCTCTCTCTCTCGACCCTCTCACTCATATATTATAGACGTCGACGATCCTCTATGCCTTGTGTAAAGGCATGTATTCACGAGATATCCATGTTATCATTTAGTGCAGCGGTAGAACAAGCGTCCATATAGTCTGATTCAAGCCCTCCAATAAATCTACGCACTCTATCATGCATTGTATCAACAAATGGTGGTGCATATCTAGCCAATGAGTCAAATCTAAGCCCGTACTCTCGGACACTCATGCTGCCCTGTCGGAGGTTCAGAAACTGGTCCACCCGGCCATCCCTAATCTCTCGAGGCAAATAGTGATCTATGGAAGCTTCTGTAAAGCTATCCCAAGTGAGTAGAGATGCATCTTTTCCCCTAGATCTCTCCCAACTTTCGTACCACAATACTGCAACATCACGCAATCAAAATGCTGCTAGCTCAACTGACTCAGTCGCTGAGGCATGCATGACTCTGAAGATCCTATGAAGCTGATCAACAAAGTGCTGAGGGTCCTCTCTGCGATCTGTCCCTGTAAACTGTGGAGGATTCAAGGCAAGAAATACACGAACTCTTGAACTTATGGGACCTTCAAAAGGTCCAACAACATCTGACGCAACTGTGTCGCGCTGTGCAACTACTAACTATGCTAACATGCATACTGTACTCTTGAAATCCTGTTCAGATGGAATAGGAGGAACTAGAGGTGGTACTGTTGGTGGAGCTGGGGGTCCTATAGACCTCTGAGGCTCCTGAAGATGTGGAGAAGCTATAGGGGGCTGAGAAGATGTCTCCCCCTAGGTCCTACAATGGGCTGCCTCCACCTGTGGTACCTTGTCAGTACCCTCCCACTGGCTAGTTGTGGTTTGTCTGGTGTCAGCCATCTCTATCTGCATGCAAGTATCAATTATAAGTAAGAAACTCAACCCTTAAGACACCGCTCTATAACAGGAGGTGAGAAAAAGAAGGATAGTCATTCTAACATGCCAGGTAGCTTCTTGCTTATCAAATGTGGTGCACAACACATTTATAAACAAGATTTTACTAGACACGACTTGCACACTCCCTAGTATACGACGTTGCTCTGATATCAAGTTTGTCACGCCCCAAATTCAAGGGGAGCAACTGGCTCCTAATGCCAAAACTAAGGCCCGAGCCGACCCTATTGAACCATTTGCTACTAGCGCATGGCAGCCACAGGCAATTAAGAAACCAAACAAGTATATCTCGGCTTAAAACTAAGCCATCGGCCGGCAAGGCCCCTGTCAATATATTTATAAATGAAACAGCTACTCCCAAGAGTTCATACAAATAAATAGCTAACTAGCACAGAAGTCCTGATTGGGTCGTCGAGGCCACCATGATATCTATACCAAAACTGAAAGAAGGTATATATTAAGATAATACATCAAACAACTCACAAGCTTCAGCAAACCAACAAACTAGGCCATCATGGCCATAACGTAGCTATACACCTCACACGCTAGTCTGCAAGCCTCTAAGAGTAGTAAATATTGGTTGGACAGGGCCCCAACCTACCCATAAAGACTATATACAACAAAAGCTAACAAACCTCCCAACTCTGGCAGCTCCGGAAGAAAGGGGCTAGCCAACCGGATAGAAGTCAATCTTGCTGCTGAGAAGGTCTACTCGGTCGTCTTTCGGGACCTGCGTGCATGAATGCAGCCCCCCAGGCAATGGGGCATCAGTACAAAATAATGTACAGAGTATGAAAGGCAATATACTATGAGCAGGTATCCTAATATACTGGAATAATCTGATAAATAAATCAAGGATAAAATAAGTGTACTGACATGCTCTTAAATCTAAACTTATCAAAAATAATAAAACAACACCCTAACCAAGTCCCCATAAGCTCGGCAGGTACAAACAGCACACAAGACCACCTACTCAGGCTTCCATAAGCCCGAAAGGTGTCAATCAGTCTATATACCCCTAGCCCTGTAGGCAGTCACATAGTCCTCTTAGGCATTAATATAACCCCGTAGGCAACACATAGTTCTCTTAGGCATCAACATAGCTTATAGACAACTCATAGCCCTCTTAGGCAACAACATGGCCCTGTAGGAAGCACATAGCCTTCTTAAGAGTCAATATAGCCCTGTAGGCAACTCATAGCCCTTCTAGGCATCAATATAGCCCCGTAGGCAACTCATTTCCCTTTTAGGCTTCCATATATTCCCGTAGGCAGAACATAGCCCTTCTAGGCATAGATCACATTCCTGCAGTTAACCACAATATCCCCAAGGGCAACAATATCAATCCAATCGCAAAAAGTGAGCAATTTATTTATAAGCAACCTATACAAATTTCCTCTAAGTCGTGTCCAACGTAGGGACACTACTAACTGAAAAAGAATCCCGACAAGGGAAGATTATATCAACTCGAGCAACCAACAATCAACAATAATGGCTACAAGTATAACAAGGATAACAACCCAATTACATTGCTCCTAAGCTTTAAGGAAACATGTTGTAAGTAGGGAATAGCCTTAACATACCTTTCCAATGAACGCTCGAAAGACCGTAGTTCCTTCACGAAAGTTGTTCCTTATGTCCTAAGCTTCAAAAACACTATATATACACAGCTGAAATGCACCTATAAACAGTTCATAATTAATCTTAAATTGGCAGATTTTCCATATTGCCCCAACTTATCGAAACGTCTCTAGAGATTCATAAAACAACCATAAAAGGGTCCCGAGATGATTACCTTAGTTAACCACGTGTAAATCTTGAAGAAACACCAAATACCACATATTTATATCTTCAAAAACTCGCACCAAACGCAGCTAATAGAAGGGAAAAATGATTGCCACGTGTAGAGATCGCGTTTCTAGGCACGGGGGCAACCTTTAATGGTAGAAATCGTAAAAAACTAACCTTCATCATGCAAGAACTCCATAGGAACCCTCTATTAAGCTTTCTTTCTGTTTTGGAAGTGAAATGAAATGTTTTCATGGCTTAAAACGTTAAATAAGCCGACATACCACATTTTTTACCCGACCCGAATCCGACCCAGATTCTGCCCCGACAGTCCGTAGTAAAACTCACATAACTTTTTGCTATGATGTCGGTTGGATACGGGGTTTTGTGAGTTGCAAACTAGACTCGTAGGCCTTCGATTTAATGGGTGATAGGCCTTCTAACTCTTTATATATTGGGAGAAAATATCCAAGCCATTTGACCCAAATTTCAGAGAAATTTTTAAAAAAGAACTTACGATAACTTTCGCCAACTTTTATTTTGCCACTTACATAACTTCAAAACTTGAGATACATCCCTTGAACACTTAAAATATTACATACCACATCATTATTAATTTATGACTCACCCTCTTTGTCTTTCCACGAAGGTACGAGTTAATTTAGATGTTTTGAAAAGTCGGAGTGTTACAAGTGGCCCCCTAAAGTTGGCATCATGTTTCACTTAGACACCTTAACTGAGTCATGTTTATTTTAGGCACCTCATTTAGGGTTCTATTGTGTCATTCTGACACTTTTTTTAATGTCAACAAAAAGGCTTAAGTCATCTGCGGCCCCTTAAAGTTGTCCGCATAATTCACTTAGACACCTCAACTAGGACTAGTACTTATTGAACACCTCTACCATCTCGAATTTGAACCATTTCGACACTTTATGCAGATGTGGCACAAAAAGTGTAATTCACATCTTGGTGAGCGCGTGAAAATAATATTTTAACATTTTTCCTTTTCCTTTTCAATTTTTTCTTTATATTTCTCATTATTTTTTAAAGAAATAACAATATTTTTCTTCTTCCTCTCTATCAAAACCACACACCTATTGCAACCACTTCTTCAATACAATCCATCACCATTTCCCCCACAAATTTCCTTCTTTTTTTTCTTTTGTTTTAAAATCATGTTATCATTGTCTACTCCCGTCTTCCTTTTTCCAAAAAAAAGATGGAATCACCAGTTTTTTGTCGGATAAAATTGAGGTTATTATGTACGTTTTCTTTGCCAAAAAAATTGGAGATCATTATTCAAATATTTACTCTCTCCCTCTTCACCTCTCCCCACACACACCCTTTCTTCCTCACAAATCGAACAAAAAAAATTGAAATCAAAATAAAAAAGACGAATCTTTTAAAAAAACACCATCAATTTATATGAAAATAAGAAAGAAGGCATAAAAAGAAATAAAAATGATAAATTCATTCATAATATATGTTAAAACCTCTAATTTTCTAAATGAAGGTTAACAATGGTGGACATGGCAACTGTTAGGGAAAGAGAAGAAATTGAGAGGTTTGAGGTGGGTGGGGTGTGGGGGTGGGGTTAGGGGGTGTATATTTTTATTTTTATTTTTTTACTTTTTTTAGTTTAAAGTATTTTCTTTTAGGATTTTGTTATATTCAAAATTTATTTTTATAATTATTTTAAATTAAAATGTCATGTGTCTTCATTTGATTCGTCAATTTTCCACATCATATGCATGTGTATTACACACACATCTCTTTAGACTAAGTGTCAGAAAAATATTCAATAGGTACTTATTTTTTAAGATTGGAGTGTCTAATAGGAAACAAGGTTTGTTAAGGTGCTTAAGTGAATTATACGAACAACTTTAAGGGGCCACAGATGACTTAAGCCTCAACAAAAATATATAGTGTGTGTGTTTTACACTCGCGAATGACATGTAAAGTGACAAATTAAGTGACGATATTTTTCATTTGTGTCCAAAGTAATTTTTAAATAATTAATTTTAAGTAAAAATAAAAATGGACCAATGAATTAAGGAAAAATTACAGAAATCCCACCTTTTAATTTACTTATTACCATTATCCCTATAAGTTTTACAAATTTCCAAAATTCCTCATTTTCACGCATCAGATTAATGTATCTAGCGCATCAGATTAATGTATCAACGCATCAAATTAATTTATCTCGCGCATCAAATTAGTGTATCATGTATAAAATGTACATCAAATTAGTGTATCATGTATAAAATGTAATGTATCTTACTTAACGATTAATGTATCTCGCGCATTAGATTAATGTATCACCGCTTATATTATTATATTTATTTGAGGGATTTTGTAATTATAAACTTTTAGGAGATAAATTATAATTTTGCCTTAAAAGTATGTGATTTCTGTAATTTGCCCATGAATTAATGACCCATGATCCAAATAATTACAAAATAAAATAAAAATTAAATTTAAAATCAATAAAAAGAACCCCCACCCCACCAATTGAGTCCTCTTCTCCAAATACACCCCGACTATTTTGCAGCAACCCCCCTCCCGCTTAATTTGTGCTGCGAAATAGCCCCCAAACCGAAAATCCCGATTTGTGTGCCTCCCACCCACCCACGCACAAACAAAACGCCTTTTGCAGGAAAACTGGCCGCCCCCACTGGCTTATCTTTTTGCAGAAACATCTGAAGTTATGATCATTTTTTTCCTTTTTTTGGGGCTTATTAAATAGCTTGATGGCGAATGGAAGAATTTTGTTAGTTTAAAGAATTTTTTTTAGCTTAGTTTAAGGAAATTTACTCTGTTATTTAGTTGAAACTTTCGTTTACCATTTTCGGTGCGGAATTCATCTTATGTCTGGCTAAAGGTTTTATTATAATATTTTTTAGCTAAAGGTTTTAATCTTGATATTTATTTTATGTTATTTATCATGTATTCTAGATATAACATATCTTGGGTTCTTCGGTACATATGTAAATTATTTTCCATTAATTGTTCTAATAGTTTTATATCTTCCATGGCTTCTTCGTATAATATTTCCGCTGGTGCTGTATAAAATTTTATATAAAATAAATTTCCTTTTGTAACTCTTTTGTATGTAATAAATGCTTTATGTAGTTCTGGTATTCCACTAACTTCGTCTCCATCGTATGTGTATACGGTATTTAACAGTCCGTAGTTGTAACATGTCCTTACTAAATTGGCGTTAGTTTTTGGTTGTGCAATTAACTTGTTATATCCTTGTAACTTTTGTGTCAAATAATCTTGGTTTGGTTCTTTTGTAGTTGATCTGGGGTTGAGGTTTAAATAAGTTTGGATTTTATGTATATTTTCGATATAGGTTCTTGTGATGTGGTTATATGTCTTTTTCTCACTTTGGTTCTGCAAACTATCTGCGTATGTAGAGGTTTGTGGTTCTATGGATATATTTTTTGGTGTTCTTTGAGTAAAAGGTTTTTCGAATAGCTGGTTTAAGTTCGCATTTTTATGTTGTTTATCACTAACTTGTTTGCTTGTACCTGCAACTGTATTTAAACAAACATTATGAGTTTTTTGATGTCTTCCAACGTCACCTTTTATCTCTGGAATTTTAAAGTCGTACGATCGACTTAGCTCCGCATTTTTACCGTCATGCTGCTGACTATTAGCTTTAGACTTCAAATTATCTTCATTAGTCTTTAGCTTTTGCATCTCATTTTCCATTTTGTCCACTTTTGTACAAAGTGTAGAAATGGCTTTGAGTAGCTCTTCCATTGTATTTTCTTTCTCAATATCAGTCTGAGTAGCTTTTTCTTGATAAGTAATCTGCAATGACATTTTTGTCAGTTCTTATTATTTCAATAGTAAATGTAAAATTTAGTATGTTTAATACCAATCTTTTTATTTCTTTTGTAGTTACTGAATCTTGTATTTTTCTTGTCAACCACCATTTTACTTGTGTATTATCTGTCCTTATAATGAATTTATTATATACAATATATGGTTCGAATGATAACAAACATTTATATACTGAATATAACTCTTTT
>JAJOOO010024893.1:0-14579 GCA_029582685.1 Solanum piurae | reverse complement strand
TATGCAATGTTTTTCTTGGTAAAGAGAGTTTTAAATTCCTTATGGTTTTAGTGTCTATGCGATGAATGAATGCTAAGAGGCTTGTATTAGACCTCTTCGAGGTCGAGTACGTCGGTTACGACTAGGGGGTGCTCCCGGGTCGTGACACCTTATTGCTTAGTGGATCCACTTAGTTGAGATGTTCTATATCACAGAACGATATAGGACAGTTCTGCCAGCGTTGACAATACGTTATATCATCACGTAGCTCATAGTGATGGGTGTCGGTTAGAGAATCTTCCAATATAGTTTAAGTGTATTTTGATATATCACTTATTGTGTTGAGTTCAGAGATTTTACGTATTTTGTAAAGATTTAAATGATTCAACTCCTTTATTTCTTTACATTCAACTTGAGTATAGTTTTTATCTATTGCAGTCCTTTTATTCAGTTATTTCATTTCGGCTATATTACATACTTGTATATTCAAATGTACTGATGTCATATGATCTGAATCTTTTTATGATGCAGATAGAGGTGTTCAGGATGCTCAACAAGTGCTTCATTGAGATCATCTACAATTTATCTAGCTTTTGGTGAGCCTCCTTGTATTATAGAAGACTTCATATTTACTTTCTTATTAGTAGTTTTGAGACATCATGGGTCTTGTCTCAACATCCTTCCTTAATAGAAGAGGCTTCATATATAAACAGAGTCGACGTGTCTCTCAGTATTTATTTTATTTTGAGTTGTTTTATAAACTATAAGTATTGCTATTGAGTATTTTCCAAACCTTATGAGTTGAGTATTTGAGTTTAACGGATTGAATTATGTTTTAAACCTATTATTACTTGAGTTAGTTTTCCGTTTGTAGTCAGCAAAAATGAGGGTTTACTTGGGGACTAACAATGATTCTTGAGTGCCGTCCACATCAAGGGTATAGATTCGAGTCATGAAAAACTTGGTATCAGAGAACAGAGTTCAAGTGTCCTATGGTGTCTATGAAGCTGTGTCACTAGGATCTTATTTATGGTTTGAGGGCCTCACTTCTATAAATGAGGGGCTACAAACACCTAATAAAAGTTTCCCCTCTTTCATACTCTAAATCGTGCAATAAAACAGTGTCATGAGGAACTTATTCAAACCCATGCGTTACTCAAATCCATTCGACTAACTCTCAGACTCAAGGTGGTTGAAAAGAAAAGTTATCGATGAGTTACTCTCAACAAAAGTCTTCATAAAGTCATGAGACTTTAGAGGGGCTTGAGAGATGCTCGCGGGTTAGCTTAAGTGTATTGATTTGAAAGAGTGCACCCTTATTCATATAAATCGTGCATATGAGCTAAAAGAGAGATACTCTCATATTATTTTCTCTAAAACTTTTTTCATGTGATTCCCTTTGTGATGGGAGTGTGTTTTACAGAACTTGGGTAGTATTATCACCCGAAGATAGTATGAGTTGCAATGTTATGAGCCAGTAATAGTAGAAGTACCTAGAGTTAGAAGTATGCATTTAGAGATGTAGTAACCTAAGAAATGAGATAGTTATCGATTAATGCGTGTAGTTTTAGTCATGTACCTAGTAAGTCATTAAAGAGAAGTTTTTCCCTTATGTGTGGGATAAGGATTGGTATTTTTTTGTGTATTTCATGATAGAAGGTAGTGTAATAGTTACTAGTTAGGACGAGTTAGAGTATACTTTAACCAGAAGTGAGTTTATGTCAATGTAACATTGTGTTAGTGAAGGCCAAGTATAAGTGTTGAATAAAAGAGCAGAGTATTCATGCGGTGATATATCTGAGCTAAGCTTATGATTTTATAAGGGAGAGCCCTATGGTATTCAGAGGGTTATAGAACTAATTAGGCAATGATGTATAGTGAAAGGGTAAATAGTACCTAAGTTGTAAAAGGGAATATGAAGGTAATCTGTAAATAGGTAGATTGGGAGATAAAGATTGACTACTTGTCATGAGGTCTTAGTGGGCGAGTGTTCCTTAATTTTATCTAGTAGTTATAAGTTAGTTTAGTATGCGATCAATTATATTGATATTCCTTTTTAGTACTAGACACTAAGTTTGACTTTTGAGATGGGTGTCGTGATAAGAAGGATGGTAACGTGAGGATAATGATGTTAGTTTGGAGATCTGATCTAGTAGGTTTGACATAGGTTAATTCAGGAATTAATGTTCTACTTTTTGATAAATGTGAGTGGTACAAGTGTGGTATTACGACTCTTAGATGAGAGCAATGAAGTCTGGCTAAGACATTAGATTAGCAAGAGAATTAAGAGGTGTACCCCAGATCGTATGGAGTCAGACAAGGTTCCAATTAAGTTTATGATTTTTCATGTGTGTCTAGATAGTATAGTTGAGTTGTCAATGATGGGTAGGCTTATGTAAGCATTATTTATTACCCGTAAGAGTTTGCTAGAAAAGATTTTATATAGCCTTGCCAATGATGAGCCTCTTAAATATAGTTCAAATATCCTCCTATTAAGTAGTTATGAAATTGAAAGGAGGGTATTATTGAGCTAAGAAAGAGAAGTTAGACTATTAAGAGTTAGATTAAGCAACTTTATAAGACAATGTTGGTAACGATTATAGAAAGACTTCTATAGAAACAGGAAGATGTTAAGAGAAGAATCTTTGAAAGAAGTCCTAGAAGGAATCTTAATGCCAACACATTGAGAGTTTAGTAGCCATGAAATTAGAATTTTCTAAGTATTAGAGTAAAGCAAATATATACTAGTTTAGAGAAGATGGAATAGATCCATAACTTTAAAGTGTCAGCTTCAGAACTAAGGGAGAGATGATAAGATGAGAAACCAAGTCAAGTGTGAAGAATCAGATAATGATGTGTTCAGAAAGAGTTATAGTGTTATATTAATCCATTCATACTCTAGCATATTCCTCAAAGTTCAGTCGTTATAACATATGGTTGATGTATCAAATATTAGCCTTATGTCCATGACCTACACTCATGCACTTCAGAAAGATTCACATCTATGCTCAGTTCCAAAATGAAGTGCAAAACCTTTAGCCCATTGATCTCAATCTTACTTCATAAAGTTATAGATATCAGCTTAATGATATGACCCTATTCAAATAAGCATTCATGTCTCACATTATGCTCAGTCTCGAAAAATCATGATTTAATCTTAATGTCTAGCAACATAATGTTATGTCAAGCATATTCTTATATCAGATTTCTTAAGTGAGTCGTGCTGATGATCTTTCGCTCTAAGATCTTTCAGTGATCTTTTTTTTTAATTTTGAGAGTGATGATGTTGATAGCAGTTGTGTGATGATAGATGTGAGAGAGTTGCTTTTATTTGTGATTCTTAGAAATTTCATGTCATGACCTATAATTTTGAAATCTTATGTGAGCGTTTGTGTCAAGCGTGGTCTTGTCTAGTTTCAAAACTCTTAGTATGAATCAGTTTCGCTTATGTTATTACACAAGTTCAGAAGTTAAAAAGGTAGTAAGAGTAACTCCATTCCTTTGCATGCTTAGTCCAACCGACATTCAAGGATGAATGATCCCAAGGGGGAGATATTTTAACACCCCAAAAAATTTTAAGCTAAGACCCAAATCATTTTGTAGCGCCTCGTAACTCTACTCTTAAAATTTGAATCGTTCATCGTAATTATATGAGTTTGAACCGGGTTATTTTCTACTTGGTCATGTGTAATAAAGTCCTTTAAGAAGAGTATCTAAAGTTATCTTGGGTCATTAGGGACCTCAACTACAAAGCCAAGTTCAGAGCATCCCTATTTTCTAAGTTTTCGCATGCGTTCATATAAATGTACACTTCAAACACTCATATCTCTCAACATTTAATTTATTAGGTGGTTTATGACCTATATTATTAAAGGTATATTAGTCTTCTTTCCAATGCTACCGATTTATCCTTATTCAAAGTTCGGATTAAAAAGTTATAGTTGTTTTAGTATAACATACCCAACCTAGGAAATTGGGCAAACTCACCTGCTCAATCGGTGATCAACCGAATGGGTTGGCGAATCATCAAATTAGGTCACTGAATTGTCCCGAAAACCTTAATCTTCTGGTCATTTGGGCGATCTAAAGTTCCAATGGGAGATCGGCTGACTATTTTTGGCGAGGAGACCTCCAGATCACCGATTTGGCCGACAAGATTCTTTAAAAGGCCATTTTCTTTGATTTTTATTGTTTCCTTACGTTCCTAGAAGGGCATTCTTGACCTTTTATCCTAAATCAGTACAAGTTAATAACATCATTATACGTATAATAACTTTCAGATACCCCAATTCTCATCCTTCTAAAGATCAAGAACTCCAAGAAAGGGATTAGTCAAAATTCTTAAGATCGAAAGGCTCCAAGTTCAAGTTCTCTTTAAGAATCCTAAGGTTTTCAATTCAAAGTTCTTCTCCACCCTTCATCTCCAAGAAAACCGCAAAAAAAAAAAATCTAAGGTTTTAAAGTCTTCCAATCAAGTTATTCTCAAACTTATTGAAGAACTTTATTCTTCCAGGTATGTAAGGCTATCATAATATTGGACTAAGGGCTCATGAGAGGGGATCCCCTCTGGGCCAAACACTGGAAGGTAGTCACGAGCACGACCACGAGTCGTGGTGTCCTTCACGGCCCGTTAGGAGTTCCATGAAGGGAGCCATGGCTCAGTTATGGGATGGTGAGCTCCCACTTGAATCCCTTTTCTAGACTTCTAAATTCTGAGGTGTTACATTATCTCCCCCTTGAGAAAATTCATCCTCGAATCAGATTATATTCATCACATGAAAGAGAATAACTCAAATCTAGCAGCCCAGCATGCATGCAATTTCATAAATGCACATATCCGATGAGGAAACATCAACTACAAGATAAAGCATGTGTAAAACATCATATCATGAAGTCAAAATGAAACTCATACTCAAATGTACACAAACATGTAGAAATCAATCAAGTTGATTCATTTTCTCAAACTTAAGCTTTTCATGAACATGCATAAAAGAGGAAATCATGGGAATATCTAAGACACATGAGACCAAAGTATAAACCATGAGGAACTCAATATCTCAAGCTAGAGTAAGGGTAGAAGGAAGAGATGAGGATAACGGGATATCATATCAGCCTCCCAAGTAGCACCCTTAACAAATTGATTCCTCCACAAAACTTTCACGCAAGCAACTTCTTTATTTCATAACTTCTTGACTTGCCGGTTTAAAATCTCAACCAATACTTCTTCATAAGAACAATTTTCTTTAACTCCGAAATCTTCTAAGGGAACTATAGATGTCAGATTACCAACACATTTCTTCAACATAGAGACGTGAAAAATTGGATGCACCAATGTCAATTCATTAGGCAATTCAAGCTCATAATCAACCTTACCAATACGTTGTTTAATGGACACCGGGTGAGCAGTAATCGTCTGGTTCAAAGTTGAGACATCCTCTTTCATTTCTTTGAGCACTTTGTCTGATCCTTCCACTTTATTGAGAATACGTGCAAGCATATCTTAAGTGCGGAAATTTTTTGGGTCAGCCCTTTGCTCTTTTGGATTTTAACTCTCAGAGGGAGGTACATATCTCTTTTTGTCACCGTCTCGCTACCTCCAGTTTGTACCACAGTCACGCCACTCCCTATCACGGTCCTTCCAACCTTCATCACACTCTCTATTCCAACCTTGGTTCCTTCTTGGCCTTAGATAATTTGACAGAAACCTCCTCCCTGATTTGCTAGAAAGTGTACTTTTTTATTGTACAAGGCTTTAAAGTGCACATCATCGGGGTTCACCCCACTAACTCCAACTGCATTCACAGCTTTAGAACCACTTCCCGTGACATATTTTGACAATAGATCCATTTGGGTCATCATCTTGTCTATGTCTTCATCCCGCTCTTGGTCTTTTTCTATTTGTTCATTTGTCATCCTGATGTTCAAAGGAGATACTTGATCTTTACTCGTGTACCAAGCATGATTAATTTTGGTCATCCCATCAAGGACAATAGATACGATTTCGAATAGATGCTGCATGATTCCTCCTTGAATGAGTTGGTCAGCCACCCCATTGTTGACTGAATCTAGACCCCGGTAGAAATGTTGTAAAAGGACGTTGTTCGGGAATCCATGAGTTTGACATTGGAGCAACAACTTCTGGAACCATAACCAAGTCTTATGAATTGGTTCACCATCCAATCGTTTGAAACCCTGAATATTATCTCTCAATGCCATCATCCTCGAAGGAGGGAAAAATCTTATATAGAATGCCTCAGTAAGATCGTCCCAAGAGGTAATTGAGTCTATTGGTAGGTAAGTTAACCACTTAGTTGTCTCCCCCATCAAAGAAAAAGGGAACAATCAAAGTCGAACGAACTCTTGGGAGATGTTCTTAAAAGAAAATGGACCACAAACGTCCACAAAATTCCGGATGTGGTCATGGGGATCCTCATGAGTTAGACCTCCAAACACACCCTTCATTTGAAACAGCTGCAACATCATGCTAGTTACATGAAAAAACTATTTTTACCACGACCGGGGGCAACCAGATAGCACCCACACTACCCAACTGAGCTTTATTAACATCGTTCAACTTGTCGATGTCATCATTGTGTCTAAGTTGGCTAGCGTTGCTTCCATTGACACTCATCTCGTCACATGTTCAAAGGCAACCAACAACAAATAAAAGTAAATTAATTCAACTACAACACAATAAGATCACAACTAAACTTTTCTAAAATAATTCTAAACACCACTCCCCAGCAGGGGTGCCATTTTTTATAATGTTCAACTACACTTCATCCAATTCTAAGTGTAGGATGTCGCAATCCAGTATAAACCCAACAAAGAGTTTGGGTCAATCCCACAGGGAGTGATACGAAATAGAATTTAATTACGAAGTAAAATAAGTGTTCTAGTCATTTGTAGAGGTAAACATTATCGAAAGTAATTCAATTAAATTGTAGGGGTAGACAAAAAGTGTCAAATTAGAGGGGTTAGAGTGACAATTAACAACTACAAAAACAGGGGAGTAATCAAGTAGAAAAGGATTCTCGGGGATGTGATTGATTAAATGCTAATTTCTCTATATGGGTGACTATAATTTACTAAAAGACGTTGAATCTTAGTGGGTAGGCTAGGCTTTAGATGAGGTAGACATCTCTCGATCAACTATCACGATTCAAGCGAGTTCTCTCGAACCTTGACAAGCATAACACTACGAACAGCCCAAAACCCCAATTAATCTACTCTTTCGAGCTAGATTGGTAAGATTGAATTCATATTCACTTTCTCAAGCTGAATCAACAATAACCCAATCACTACAATTATCAATTGATAGACTTAATTTTAAAACCTCTTTCTCAAGCAAGCCTAGATTACTAAGTTAATATTGCATTTACAACTACAATTCATGAATTAAAACACAACTATCAATCAAACTCACTTCAAATGAACATTTAAATCAGTAAATAATATCACCCATAAACTAATTAGAAAATTTAATCACATTAACACACCCCCAAGAATGGGGGTTTTAGCCACACATCAGAAAAAGGAATAAAATATTACCAACTATATTCTCCATCAGTTGGGTAATAAATATCAAGTTTTTAGAATGCTTGGAATAAGATAAAAAACAAAACCCAATTCAAAATTCTACTCAAAACTACTAAAAATAGTGTTTGGATAAAAAAAACCAGAGTTAGAATGTGTAGGAACTTTCGGAATTGGAAGAACTCATTTTCATCTTTTAAAAATTGCATTTATACTCTTTCAGATTTTCCACTGCAGGACAGATCGGCAAAATAAGTCGTGTGTCATCGAACAGGTCGTTGACGCACCGAGTGTTCTTTGCCATCACCATCTTGGCTTGCCCCTTTATCACTTCCTCACTCGAACTTTAGGCGATCAGAATTGCCATCGCCAATCCATTTAATGCTTTGCCGAGGTGCACTTTTCATCGCCGAGTTGGCTTGTATCCCAGGGCTGGCCTTTTGGATATTTTGGTGAGCTGAAGAATCACTTGGCGATTCGCCGAATGGTCTTGGTGATCCTCAGCCCTGCTTTTTTTCAATTTTTATTTGCTTTTCCACTCTTTTTTGCCCGGTAATTTCTTTAACTTGCTATTTTGCCTTCATTGCTACAAATTAGCATTTTAACATCAGTTTAGAGCATAAAGTAGGCATTGAAAACAATAAATTAGTAAAATTAAGCCCCAAATGAGTCGAAATCTTCGACTCATCACATTCTCACATAATAAGGGTTCTTATAGTTGAAAATTCTTCTCATCTAAAATGAACCAATAAGTAAGAAGATATGTTAATGTTGAGGCAAGAGGCGATTACCCATGCTCTCTAATTGAAATGACAAGAGGTGATTACCCATGTAACATGATGTTAGGACAAGAGGTGATTACCCATGTTCCTTTAAGAGCTAAGATAAATATGAAAAAGAACTATTCCATGGAAGTTAAGCTTAAAACTGAGTGGACAAGTGGCGATTACCCTTGTCCCATAAACTATGTGCCAACATAGGATTGTCTATATAGACATTAGCTATTGGATTCACATAAGTTAGAAGTTCGTGGTCCTTACCATGGCAAGTAGGAAAACTCTTTTCAGTGTGGGAGACACCAGGTTCCATGATGATAGCCCTCATGGTATTATATGTCGGTTAAAGCTACTTCCCACAAGCAAGTTATGATGACCTAAACTTACTTCAAGTAAGTATCTCATACATGTTTAAGATGATGACTATGTGCATTGACCATGTTTTATGATTCATGTTTTTTAACTCTTATTTGATGTTTAGCTTGGTCATTGCATCTCATGAAGGTATCCTTATTTAAGTATATTTTAAAATGGTTTATGCAATTCTATCATACATGGTACATATTTTGTACTAACACATACTCTTGCCTACATTTCCCCAAATGTAGGGTCCGACAGTCAGGTTCCCAGTTTCGTGGCTAGTGTTCGTTAACGAGATTCCAAGATTTGGTGAGTCCTCATGCTTCGAGGCCTGAATCTTTATTGTCTTTAGTTCTTCCTTATTTTTAGTTTTGGATATGACGTATGATCTAGGCCCAGATTCATTCTTATGTACTAGATGGCTATTGAGACGATGTTAGAATTTCCATTTTGCTTTATAAAACTTTGATACATTGAAGCTGTCTTTTAAATCTCTTTATCTATTTCTTATGTTCTGAATGCTAAGTGGTTTGTACAGGGCCACTCGGGGTCCTATATGCCATGTTACGCCAAGGATCTACCTTGGGTCGTGACAAACTTGGTAATCAGAGCACAAGGTTTAGAAAGGTCCTAGAAAGTCTCATAAGACACGTCGAGTAGAGTCTTGTTCATGAATGAGAAACGCGCCACACTTATGAATGAGAGGCTACATAATGATTAGGAAACTCCACTTCTTTCATTACTCTAAAGTCATTTGATAGAGTTTAACTCAATAAGATCTCTCTCATAATCCTCATATGATGCTCTATAGGAGATGGCTATTCGAAGAGCTTATGCTAGAAGGAATGTGGGGGAGAATGCGAAACAAGAAACTCCTCCTCAAGCTCCTCAAGTTCCGATCGACCCTTTGACCGAGCAAGTGACTAATGCGGAGTTTAGGGCTATTTTTCAAGTGTTGGCCCAAGAAGTGACTGCCCAAGCCAATAGGGAGGTTGTGTTTCCCGTGAACCCGAATATGGGTACGGTGGAATCTAGAGTGAGGGACTTCACTAGAATGAATCCCCTGGAGTTTCATGGTTCTAAGGTTGAGTAAGATCCTCAAGAGTTCATTGATGAGGTTTACAAGGTGTTGATGATTATGGGAGTGACCCCGGTGGAAAAGGCGAAGTTGGCCACTTATCAACTAAAGGGTGTTTCTCAAATTTGGTTCAACCAATGGAAAGAAGAGAGTCCGGAAAATTTGGGTCCTCTCGATTGAGAAAAGTTTAAGGTTGATTTCCTTAATAAGTTCTTTCATCTTGAGAATTTGGAGGCAAAGTTTCTTGAATTTATCAACCTTTGTCAAGGAAGTATGAGTGTGAAGGAATATGCTTTGAAGTTTACACAATTTCCTCGATATGCTCCTACACTGATTGTCGACCTTAGGGCAAAGATGATCAAGTTTTTTTTGGGGGTGTCCAAAATGGTGGTTAAGGAATGTCGTATCGCCATGCTTGTTAATGATATGGATATTTTTCATCTCATGGTTCATGCTCAACAAATTGAAGAGGAGAAACTTAAGGAAATGTTTGAGGATTCAAATAGGGCTAAAACATGTTACGGTAATTTCTCACATGCAAGGTCCAATGGACATGGTCGTTGTTCTAAGTTTCGTCAACGGTTTCCATCCAAGGTTCCTCCAATGCTCCTTCTAAGTTCAACAAAGATAGGGTGTCTAACTGTAAGCCTCAAGGAGGAAATAGTAGTGGGTTTTTATTGCCTATTTGTGCTAAGTGTGGAAGGAAGCACGAGGGCAAGTGCCTAGCGGGTGCCAATGTTTGTTTTGGGTGTGTTAAGATGGACCACAAGATAAGAGATTGTCCTTCAGTTTCTAAGAATGAAGGAGATAATCGCCAAAGGGATCAACCTAATCCTTTATCTGATCCAAGTGGTTAGGGTTCAAATGATCCCAAGCGAAATAAATTTTATGCACTTCAGACTTGTCATGAGCAAGAGTGTTCTCCCGATGTGTTTATCGGTATGTTGAAAGTCTTTCAACTTGATGTCTATGCTTTACTTGATTTCGGTGCTACCTTGTCTTTTGTGACGCCATATGTGGCTATGAAGTTTGATGTTCTTCCGGATGTGTTGTTAGATCCTTTTTCTGTCTCTAACCCTGTTGGTGATTCTATTGTGGCTAAGAAGGTTTATAGAAAGTGTCTTGTTTCCTTGTCCCATAGAGTTCATCTTGTTGATTTGGTAGAGCTTGATATTTTAGACTTTGATGGTATCCTTGGTATGGTCTGGCTGCACTCGTGTTATACTTCTATTGATTGTAGAACTCGTGTAGTCAAAGTTTCAGTTCCCAAATAAGTTTGTCCTAAAGTGGAAACGGGGAAATTATATGCCTAAGAATGAGTTTGTCTCTTGTCTTAAAGCTAGAAAGATGATTGTTAAGGTTTGCATTTACCATCTAGTTAGGGTGAGGGATGTAGATTCTGAAACCCCTACTCTTGAGTCGGTCCCCGTGGTTAATGAGTTTCTGAAAGTGTTTCTAGATGATTTACCCGGTATTTCTCCCGAAAGGGAAATAGACTTTGGTATTGACCTTCTCCCAGATACGCAACTTATCTCTATTCCTCCTTATCAAATGGCTCCGACAGAACTAAAGAAGTTGAAAGAACAATTGAAAGATTTGTTGGATGACGGTTTCATCTGACCGAATATCTCTCCATAGGGTGCTTCATTTTTGTTTGTTAGAAAGAAGGATGGTTCTATCCGTATGTGTATAGACTATCTGCAGTTGAATAAGGTGACCATTAAGAATAAGTATCATTTCCCAAGGATAGATGATTTGTTTGACCAACTTCAAGGAGCGAGTTACTTCTGCAAGATTGACCTTCAGTCGGGTTATCACCAATTGAGGGTGAAAGCAGATGACATTCCGAAGACGGCTTTTTAAACTCGGTATGGTCATTTTGAGTTTTTATGATGTCTTTTAGTTTGACTAATGCTCCGGCGGCATTTATGGACTTAATGAATAGGGTGTTTAGACAATACATTGACACGTTCGTGATTGTGTTCATTAATTATATATTGATCTATTCGAGGAGTGAAGATGATAACATCAACCATTTGAGGATTGTGTTACAAGTTCTCAAGGACAACCAACTTTTTGCTAAGTTTAGCAAATGTGAATTTTGGCTAAGGTACATAACTTTTCTTGGTCATATTGTTTCGAGTAAGAATATTGAGGTAGATCCTAAGAAGATGGATGTGGTTAAGAGTTGGCCTAGACATCTATCCCCTTCGAACATTAGAAGCTTCTTGGGTTTGGATGGTTACTACAGAAGGTTTGTTGAGGGGTTTTCATCGATTGCCTCTCCATTGACAACATTGACTCAAAAGAAGGCTAAGTTCTTATGGTCCAAAGCATGTGAAAAGAGTTTTCAGGAATTGAAAGATAGACTTATTTCCGCTTTGGTGTTGACTTTACCAAAAGGGACTGATGGTTTTTTAAAATTGTGATGCCTCTAGAATTGGGCTAGGATGTGTGCTTATGCAAAATGGGAAAGTTATTGCATATGTTTCACGGCAACTTAAGATTCATGTAGATGTTTTTACCGACCACAAGAATTTGGAATAAGTGTTTAATCAGAAGGATCTAAATCTTGTCCAAAGATGGTGGCTTGAGTTATTGAAAGATTATGATATGAGTGTTCTCTATCACCCCGGTAAGGCGAATGTGGTGGCAAATATCTTAGTCGGTTATCTATGGGTAGTGTTTCTCCCATCAAAGATGATAAAAAAGAGTTAGTCAGAGATGTGCATAGAATGGCCCGGTAGGGTGTTTAGTTAGTTGACTTTACCAAAGGTGGTGTTATGGTTCACAATGGGTCGGAATCGTTTTTTGTGGCGGATGTGAAGGCCAAGCAAGGCCTTGATCCAACTTTTGTTGAATTGAAGGAAGCAGTGCTTAAAAAGTCTGTAGAGG
The DNA here is from genome assembly GCA_029582685.1 of Solanum piurae. NCBI lineage: Eukaryota > Viridiplantae > Streptophyta > Magnoliopsida > Solanales > Solanaceae > Solanum > Solanum piurae. The sequence continues at coordinate 1,955 of JAJOOO010024893.1, read as the reverse complement.
CTTTCTCCCAAGGGGGAGATGGGGTACTTAGATATCAAGGTCATTTGTGTGTTCCCAATGTAGATGACTTGAGGGAGCAGATCTTGTCAGAAGTTCATAGTTCTCGGTATTCCATTCACTCGAAAGCAATCAAGATGTATCGTGATTTGCGTGATATCTATTAGTGGAATGGGATGAAGAAGGATATTGCAGAATTTGTGGCTAAGTGTTCCAATTGTCAACAAGTGAAAGTTGAGCATCAGAAATCAGAAGGCTTATCCCAAGACATTAGCATTCCTACTTGGATGTGGGAAGATTTGAATATGGACTTTGTTGTTGGTTTGCCTCACACCCAGCGACAACATGACTCGATTTGGGTCATAGTAAGATGAAATGACGAAATAAGCTCATTTTATTCCCGTCATCATTTCTTATTCAGCGGAGGACTATGCTAGGTTGTACTTGACAGAAATGGTAAAGTTGCATGGAGTGTCTGTATCCACTATCTCCGATCGTGGTACTCAATTCACTTCTCAGTTTTGGAGATTTTTCCAAAAGGGTTTTGGTACTCGTGTTAAGCTTAGTACGACCTTTCATCCACAAATCGATGGACAAGCATAGCGTACTATCCAAACTTTGAAAGATATGTTGAGAGCTTGTGTGATTGATTTCAAGGGTAATTGGGGTGATCACTTGCCTTTGATCGAGTTTGCATATAACAATAGTTATCACTCAAGTATCAGTATGGCTCTATTTGAGGCCTTGTATGGTAGAAGGTGTAGATCTCCTATAGGATGGTTTGAGGTGGGTGAAGTTGCCCTAATAGACCCCGAGTTGAAAGCGACTCAAAGTCAACAAAAGTCATATGCCGATGTTAGAAGAAGAGATCTTGAATTTAATGTTAATGATTGGGTCTATTTGAAAATTTCACCCATGAAGGGTGTGATGAGGTTTGGTAAGAAAGGGATGCTTATTCCTATTCTTTGTTGTAAATTTAAAGGCCTAAATATTTATCACTCTACCTTTCATTTCTCAATAAAGAATGAAAATTCATATCTATCTATATATAGTATAAGATTAGATATTAAAAAGGTGATTTGACACCCCTCTTTGGCCAAAAATCCTATTTATCTTTTTTTCTCATTTTTTTTTTGTTGTAACTTTCACAATATTTGTTTTTATTATTACTATTTTAAAAAATGTATCAATTACTACTTCCTTCATTAATTTCTACTATTTAATGTAAAATAAAGGGATAATGCATAAGTACCCCCGAGTTGACTAGGGTCCTATTACCCCCCTAACTCATTTTTTTCGTATATTTGTGCACATTTTGTGCTGATGTGGCACCTTCAACCACCCAACGGTGGTTATGTTTGTACACACTCACCCGCCACGTGTGTAAATATTTTTATTTTTTTAAAATTAAAAATTATTTTAAAAAAATATTAAAATATTTTTCTTGATTTTTTTTTTTTTTAAATAAAATATTTTTCTTACTTTTTTTTTTTAAAAAAAAAATTATATTTTTTTTAAAAAAAATTTATATTTTTTTTAAAAAAAATATTCTTGTTTTTTTATCTTGTATTTAAGTTAAGTTAATACACATTTTTTCACCTTGTATCGAAACTTTTTTTTTACTTACATTCATTGTTTTTTCTCTTTTATTTTTCTATGGATTTTATTTTCTTTGCCTTTCGTTTTGATTTGATTTCAAATGGCTTGTAAGTTAATTTTGACGGATATCAAAATAAGTGAAGAAAATCAAATAAAACATAAAAAAATTTAAACATTAAAATTAAAGGACACTTTTAAATTATTTTAAAAAAAATACACATAATTTATTTAAAATAATTAAAAGTGAAAAGATAAAAAAAAAAAAAAAAAAAAAGTTTAAAGTGAAAAGAAATTTTAAAAAATATTTTACAAAGAGGTAAATAAATAATTAAATATATATAAGTTTTTTTATAAATAAA
>JAJOOO010024892.1:0-25031 GCA_029582685.1 Solanum piurae | reverse complement strand
TATATATATATATATATATATATATATATATATATATATATATATATAGATCCAAGTGATAAGGCCCAATCCAGATTTCCTTAGAAGGCCCAAATTTATAAAAATCGATCTTTTGCCGAATAATCGTCCAAATATTTTGCTATTTCATTTCTTAATTTTTAGTATGTCTTGTTTAAGTACATAAGATCATAAACTTTGTAAAATCTTTAACATATATCATATATGTATATTTTCTAATATATAGGATCAAAAAACTTTCATGCATTTTAAATCATTATACATTTACTTTATATAATTACTAATTTACTAGTATTAAATAGCCTTGTATATCGTCGGAATACATATTATACACCTTGTGTATTTCGTTTTTCTCAAAACTAATAAAAAGTTTTCTTCATTATTACCATCATTTTTTAGCAAATAAATGAACAAAAATATCCCTATTTTATTCTGAAATTAAACTTAAGGACTATCTTTGGATATACTTTCAAGTGTGCTTAACACATTTTCCTCAAGTAATCAAATTTCTTACCTAAAATTTCACTGATTTATGTAAATCAAACTGACATTTACATTTCATCAAAATGTAATTTTCCTAACTTTTCTTAAAATATTAGGTAACGATTCTAAACATTTATCAAAACCAGAGATACAACTACGTTTACGTTGCATTGCGAACTGTTTTGACTAATTTGATATAACAAATCCAATAAAATTAAGATCTTAAAAATGGTGAAGTTAGGTATCTCAAGGCGGGAAGCCAAATGTCAGGTTCGATAAACTATAATTTTATAAGCACATGTCAAAGCATTGTTTCATTTTTACTTTTATAGTTTGGTGATCATTTTTAGAACTTGTCAAAGCATTGGGTTCAATGCTAAAATCCTAAATACAATATTGAACTATTAGGGTTATAAAATGTGAAAAATAGAATCCTCAGAATTATATGATTCAGTTACTTGACAAAATGAACAGATAAAAGATTGGGATATAGCTGAAATGATCTATTTCAAGATCAAATGATCCACCTCTTCGCCTGCTTGTATTAAAAAAAATGTAATGAATGTATTACTAAAAATTTTAAAAATTGAATTCATAGCAATTAAATATTAATTCGACTGTTTTATACCATAGAAATAAACTAAACATACATAATGGAATCTTGATTTATCAACATTATTATTAGAATAATTTCTTAATTTGGGTGGTTGATATTGAGATAAATTTTACCCCTTTCTTTTCCAGAGTCCTAATTGAATTATGTAGGACCTTAAATTAAATTTCACCTCCATTATAGTTTTCCAGTTTGTGGTACAAAGATTGGCATGTGATATTGTCATAAATTTGATTTATTGTTACTTTGAGTAACTTAATGTGTACAAATTAAAAGCCTAAAAAAAGCTATATGTAATGACAAATTTGAATATGCCTTACTAAATCCTGAGTATTAGAGAATAATGTTAGAAGCGTCATCTTTAAATGAATTTTATAGTGTGTAATTTAGATTTTATCGTGACTTTAATGTAGAGTTCGAACACTGAATGAGAAACTTAAAAACAGAATATGCTACAGAAAGAAAATGAGATTGTGAGATTGTAAAGCTATTGGTGTAACTACATAATCACAACGTGCAAAAAAAGTTTTACAAAAAGGATAAAATGTATTTTTAAATTATGTGAAACTTAATAAAAATGGTATGTTAATAGTTTGATCCAAAAATGTTTTTATCATCAGTACTTTAGTTAAGAAATATTCCTATTATTAGTTTTGGGCCAAAAAGTTTTATTCATAATAAATATATTGTTTCTTTTCTTTTTAAACACGTTCTTTTTTCTAATAAAAATATTGTAACTCATCATCAATTTTCATATATATATATATAAAAGATCATAGTAATTCATCATTAATTTTCATTGGAATTTTCATTTATATATTTAAACTGGACAAGTAAAAGTCAATGGAGAAAGTAATTCTTATATTCTTTATTGTTCAGTATTGACTTGATACACCCTTCAATAAATATAATGATAATTTTATTTTATCACTTTTTAAATATAATAAATTTAATTTATTTTAAAATATATATATTTTAAAATGACTATAATCAATAATAAGTATAAATTAAGAATTACTTCCTTTGTCCAACAATAGTTGTTTACGGTTGACTTTGCACACTTCTTAAGGAATTATAAATAGAAGGGTAATTTTATTATACCACCCTTTGAATATAATAAATACAGTGTCTTGAAAAATGTAATAGGAAAATGACTATAATTTATAATAAAGGTAAATTAGATACTAAGTGTAAAATTATCGATTAATTTCATAAAATAAATAAATATTGTTAAGCTTCTCAAAATTGTATAATGGACAACTGGAGAGTAAACTATAACGGAAAAATCCTTTTGGCCAGAAAATTTGACATGAATAGTAAAATAACATATTTCACACTATGTTATTTTACCTTTTTGAATATTTTTACTCTTTATTTTAATACCTTTTAATTAAAAAATAGAAAAAAGATCAATTTATTTTAAAATTAAAAAAATATTATAGACTTTTTAAATTTCTGGCCAAAGTTTCTATTCATGTCTTTGAGGCAAACATTCATTTCATGGGAAAAATATATATACCTTTATATAGTTCAAGAAAAGAGAATACCTTTTCCTCTCCTCTCTTTATGCAAGAATCTTTTGGACTATGCAAAATACCATTAATTATTTATTATTTTGAGAATAGGGCTTTAGCTTTGATTTTCTCCAACTAATTTTTGGGGAATTTTATATTAAGAGTTTTGGTGAAACTCACCCAAGAAGTTTCTATATCTTCTTTTTAGATCTCACCTTGAGAACAATATGGTACATTGTCCAATGCAAAGGTAACATACATTGAAAAAACAAAAACTTCATTTGAAATATTTTTGCTCAACTTTTAAGGGACAACTAGTAAAAGATGCACAGTATTAATTATTAAATTATATGTAGTATAAAAAATTGGATCTTCTAATGTAGCCAAACTAAGTCCACTATTCACTTTGCAAGTGAAAAGTACAATGTGGTAATATCCAATTTATTTACCCAGCCACTGCCAGTTTAATTTTCACTATAGGAACGTATGATAGTTGATTTGGTGATGAGTTATATAAGTATTAAATTTTATATAAGTAATAGGGAAAAAGGACGAATATATTTTCAAACTATTATAAATGATATGCAGATACATTCCGTTACACTTTTGGGACATTGGTGTCCCTGCAGTTCAAAAACTAGCGCATATATATCCTTTATACTAACAGACATACATGTGTTATAATTTTATCCACCGACCCGACATTTATTAAATATCGAATCGAGGGATAAGATTGCGCCACGTGTCCCTATTTAGTCTTCCGTTAGAGTGAAGGGCATATATGCTTTAGTTTATGGATGGTAGGGGCACCAATGTCCCAAAAGTATAACGGAGGATATCTGCATACCATTCACGATAGTTCAAAGGTATATTTGTCCTTTTTCCCTAAGTAATATTATGTTTGATATTTATTATATGGTAAGTTATCTATATATGAAATTAATATTGTATTTTATTTTGTAATTTAAAATGTTGCATAACTAATATACTCTATGTTTTTATTGTTCATTTTTATTTGTCATTTATACTAAAAATAGATGTTTGTTTTTACTTGTCATTCTTCGTAGATCAAGAGTAAAACATATTTATTCACATTTTACTCTTAATATTAATTACTTATTTTTCAAGACATAAGACTATACCTCAATCAATATAAGTGTTATAATTAACATCATTTCTTAAGAAACGTGTAAAATTTAAATTGAACAAATAAAAGTGCAAAAAGAGAAAGTATAAGTTATAAGAAAATTGTGTATTATAATTACTTGATTGACTCAAACACATTCTTGCTAGCTCTCACCTATGCATTAATTGAACCTTCCAATCTCAAAAGAAAGAAAACTATTTATTAATTTGTTAGAACTATATATATTGAAATATAATATAGAAAAGTTGATTCTTATTTTAAAATAATAAAAGTTGTGTTGAAAGGAATCTTATGGACCAAATGACTTGCCAATAGCAAATGTACTAGTAGAACATAATATAAAATAGTTGGGCAATTAATATGTTTTGGGTTGCAGTGTCCATAATAAACATTTGACTATATATATGCATGTTGGCTTGCCCTATAATATGTACTTAAAAATAATTTTAAAATGAGGAGCATTAATATTTGAATGACAAATATGAAAAACACTATGCTAGTTCTAGGAATAGTCAATCCAAGTATCACTTCCCAATACAATAATTATTTGGACAATCTCACTAACAACCCCCACTTTTATTTAAAAGAAAAAAACACTTTGTTTATGTCTTGATTAACATTCTAACCTATCCATATTAATCTCCTAGCCTAATAATAGTGGTTTACTATTGACTTGGCATCCCTTAAAAAACAATAAATAATAGACGTAATATTACTATTTTATTCTTAACTTTATTAAAATTAATGTTTCGAAAAATGTGTTAGATGATAAATAGAGTAGTATTTATTAGCAAGGGTAAAATAGACACAAAAGGTAAAGTATCTCTTGATTTTCTAAATTTAACAAATATTGCTGGACAACTACTTTTAGTATAGTGGACAGCTGTTGTTGGACAATTTTAACTAATATATATACCTTATTAATTCTTTAATCTTAATTTATATATGTGCCTCTTAATTCTAGAATAATTCATTTTAAGGGGAAAGTTGGAAAAAGATAATTAATTCTCTCTTGATTGTTTAAATTGACAACTATTTTAGACAAATATTTTTGGTATACATGACAACTAAAGAGTAACGGCTGAGTATAAAAGAAAAAAAAAAGGTGATTAAAATAAGCAAGAACCGGGCAATTCTGCATGACCCACATTTTAGCCAAAGTAACTTTTAGGAAGATCATTTATTAACTCAACACATTTTGACTTATTTAAATTTAACCCAACTCGCTCATTTGGCATCTCAATTATCCCTCTCCACCACCTTCCACCACGCCCCACCTTCAACCCGCAACCCTCCATAGCCCCTATCCGCACAACCCCACCTTTGACTTCGACCATCATAGTATTTTACTTAGATTTTTTTTTTTTTATTAATAATATATTTTTATTCGCTTATCAAACACCAAAGAAGACTAAAGAGTAAGAAATTTAATATCAATAACAACATATTCAGTGTAATCACACAAATAACGATTGCAGAGAATATAATAGACGAAGATATTACCCCTATATATACAGGATAGTAAAATTATTCTTGATAGATCTTCCATTTTTTTAAAAATAATCACTCAACATCACTTAACAATAGATCAAGATATATAACAATAGAGGGACTAACAAAAGTTAAAAGCCTCAAAGTTGAGAAAGAGGACCCTTAGCTAGCACCTCCATTGCAACTTTTTAGGTTTTCCACATCTTACTATACTTTTGTTTCCCTTTTATGGGTTTTAAATAAACATATTATTTAGTACGTACAAGAATTAAGAAACCAAGGCAACCTTCTATTTCTATTCTGAAACTTATACAAGTCCAATCACGCTGAAAAGATTTTGAACATAGGTGTTTTTAGATTATTTAATTCACGAAAAAGGATAAAAAATGTTTCTGAACTATATGAAACTGAACAAAAATATCCTTAGTTAATAATTTGATCTAAAAATATTTTTGCCGTCAATAACTTTAGAGTTTTCATAACTTTATTTAAAAATATCCTTGCCGTCAATATAATTTACTATTAAATATATCGTTACATATTAATTATTAAAAATGAAGGTATTAATTGTATATTGTGATGTTTGAATATAATTAACTTGACATAGCTAATTTGAATACTTTCTATCTTCCATCAATACAAATACTAGATATATAACTCTATTTACTTAAAATTTGAACCTTGATCTTTTAATTAGGCGGCCGAAAGCGACAAACAAGCAATTTCTCAAATTGAAGTAGTGAAAACCGTCATTGAAGTTCATCATCACAAACAACGTACCCTACGACTCAAGGTCAAATAGCTTTCAAGGTAGGTTTTCCCTCCTCTATCATATATAAAGTATCGTGAGTTCAGATGAACCTCTCGTCTTTACCTGACTCTACCTCGATAATAAGTCAACAACTCCTTACACTAGGACCGCTTAACAATTTTTTTCCTACTATAATAATACATACAATTGACTTTAATTTGTCGGAGTTAATATATTTCTATATTCTATCAAAAAAATATGGCAGTGCTTAAACACTGAAAAGAGAATTGTATTTACTGTGACCAAATGGCTGGCCAAAGATAAAAGAATCAACAAAAAGTAGCAGTATTCAGTAGTAGTAATTACTACATTTAATATATCAACAGTCACTTTTTTTTTTAATCAGAAGGTACAGAAAATAAAAAGAAGTCAGAAATAATTATTTACCTAATAATACGGGTAAAAACAGGACATTTAACCCTCATTCAATTCTATTTTTCCTCTACACTTTACTGGTGTGCTCTCTGCCCTATGCTTCTGAAATAATTTATTTTGTGTCTCCACCCAATTTATATTAGTTGTATGATAGCTTCGTTTTGTCTCACAAATTAGTAAGTTCAAAATTTGTAATATTTCAAATAATTAAAAAAAAAAAAAGTGATACAAATTATATAGTTAAATAGTAAATTTTGTTGTTAATTTTATTTAATAATGGAGTATCAAAAGATTTTGTCAGTTACGAGTTATTTAGCGACTAACACTTGATGAACTTTGTAGCTAAATTCAATTTATTTATTTTTAGTGAAATGAAAAGCATAAGATTTAGGTCCATCAGCCTGTGAAACAAAAAAAATACTATTACACGGTGACGAATTTAGGATTTTTATTAACTAGAACGTCAAGACGAATTTTAAACTTTTTCAACTACCAAGTAATTTCTAATCTTATGGTTCAACATGTTCAAAATAGGTATATATATATATATATATATATACTACGGAAGAGTTTGGGTGAACCCCTCGTTACCCTCTAAAGGTGCCCATAATCACACAATTAATATCAATTGTATGTAAACAAAGTAAAGTTTATGAAATTGAAACCTCTACATTGAACAATGACTGAAAATTCTACTAGTAAAAGTTTTGCTACTATTAATTCCAATACAGAGCAAAAAAAAAAGAAAAAATAGAATAAAAGGCCCGTTGAACCGATGCACAGAGCATACCGCTTTAGCAGGTCTCAACGGGTGTGATGTAGACAGTCTAACGTTTAGAAAAATTGAATAGTAGCAAAACTCCTAGTAGTGAACTATACTAGTTATGAAGAGGATTTGGACCTGTATGAACTAATCTCTTGTCTTCATCATACAATTTGTTTCCTCTGTTTCTTTTCTCCCCTGTTCCAACATTATGATCTGCGGAAGTTATAGTAGTAACTTCATGAAAAAATCCGACTTTTCTTGGTGTTGCGTTTGGAGAGTGGGCAATTGACGATGATATACACAACTGAGAAAATATCAACATTATAGTCCATGCCCGAATAATGACTTTGATTCTTCTTCTTCTTCTATTTTCCTCTTGAATTGTCATTGCATGAGCGTTAACCTAAAATGTTGACTTTAGTCATAGAAACTCAAAAGGTGACTTGAGTTACTATAATGTTGTAATATAGTTCTGTTGGAACATACTTGATAAGAATTAAGAGAGGTTGATCGTTTGATTGGACTTGAAATATTCTATGAAAAAAAGTGTTGGTGATCTCCTTATCTTATGGTGTAAGTCACATGGAGAGAAGAAGGATCTTGAGCCTTGAATCAAGGGAACCTTCTTATTTATATATCTTTTTTTTTTCTTTCTGATTTTATGAAGCTTCGAACTCTGCACCAACTTATTTGCTTCTAATTATGCTTTTAGATATGCTTCTTGGCTGCTTCTGCTTGGTAAAATAAATGCGCATTATTAGTTTTGTTTCTGAACTATTGACAGTCTTAAACATTTTTTTTTATTTGTCTAACTAAATTTAAATAAACATCTAATTTTGCAAGTTGAGTGAAATACGTTCTCAAAATTCTCGTCAATTTTACGGTGTTTTCAGCACTTTTCTCGAAATTTTTACTAAGAATTTCATACTCCTACAAGAGTTTGAGACCACTTGATATGTCATGTGGCAGCCTAGCGGTGTATTGAAGTTCATTCAGTCAAGTAAAAAGGGTGTTTTTAAGATTGTCGATAATTCAGAGACAAAATTGATAATTAGTTTCATTTATGGACTATTAATAGTGTATTAGGTTTATCTCTGGACTATTAATAGTGTATTAGTTTTATCTTTGGACTATTGACGGTCTTAAACATATTCTTTTATTGGACTAACTGAACTTAAATACACATCTGATCTTGCAACTTGAGTGAAATACACTCCCTAAATTCTTGTCAAGTTTACGAGTGTTTTTAATACTTTTTTTGATTTTTTTATTAAGAGTTTCATACTCCTACAAGAGTTTGAGATTACTTGATATGTCATGTAGTAGATTAGCGGTGTATTGAAGTTCATTTAGTTAAGTAAAATAGCATTTTTAAGATTGTCGATAATTCAGAGACAAAATTCATATTTAGCATTAAATTTAAGAATGTTTTCAATATTTAATGTTTATGTAATATTGAAGATTAAAAGGTGCCACATAAATTGAAACGTTAGAGTATATTTTGAACTCTTATAAAATAAGTAGTTTTATGTGTATATCCGAGTGGTTGGATTCTTATTAATACTATATATAGTGCGCGCATTGAAGCGGGGTGGGACTGTCCAGTATTAATAGCCGTTGTCTACGGTATACTTTTTCTTTTTTAAATGGTAAATATGAATTTTGGTATAGTTGTGACGGATTCAAAATTTTTATTAAAAAGTTCAGGAAAAAAATAGTATCTAAAATTTAAACTTTGAACCTTAATCCAAACAGCTTATTCTAGATATTCTTACCAAACATCTTAGGATCCACACTACCCCATCTAAAAAAAACATTTTTACCCTAAAGTTCACATGAATCCCAAATAATTACTTACTTATTGGGAAATTAATTACCCTATTCTTCTCTTGTTAGTTGGATAAGTAAGAACTGTTTAATTTATTATTAATGTTTGAGATTTTTGTTGGATTTTGTATAATATTCTCCTTAATAAAGGAAAATTTTCTATAAAACAAAAAGCAAAAAAAACTAGCAATTATTTCCTTGTTTAACATAAAGGACAATCATAAATCCTCAAGAATCTTAATGAATATTTTGAATATCTCATCTGAAAGGCTAAATTATTTGAAAAATTATATTTTAATATACTTAATTATATATGTTGTCATTACTTGTCAACATGCATCTTTCACAGGCCAAAGAATCCTTGATTAACAAATAACATGACCATTACATCAAAATCGAACCGAAGAACTGAACTTTTTTTAAAAAAAAAACATTTTCATCTAAAAATATGGTTTTCAACATGATATACATTCATTTCCAAATATGGGCAAGATTGATCTATTTTTTTTTGTTTCCCACCTAATGTTCGATATTCATATTAGAGTTCAACTAAATTCAAACTCGATCTCATATTGTAAGATAAAATACTTTCTAATCAGAACGATTTCGTATTAAAAAAAGTCGAACCCAAAATAAATGATCTTTAGTTGTTTCTACAAATCCATTATTAAGAAGTAGAATTAACTTACATATAAAGGACATACAAGTAAGACCAAAAGCAGTAAATGATAAAGCAGGAAATAAGGTAGACTTAAATTAGAATGACAGCCAAACACGCGTTGATAATTCAATGCAGTCAAATGTTGTGTCATTTGCTTTTTTAGAATTTTTATAAAAAAAATTCTGACTCTCTACTCAAATCATTTAATATAATGTCTTTTTTGTTTCTATCCGATATTCGATATCTGTATTAAAATTTAATTAATTTGAATCACGCTACGTAAGACTATATTCAGAGGGAAAGCGATTTCTATCAAATATATTTTCATACTCAAAATTCGAATCTCAAAAAAACATTTTCATCTACTATACCATATTCATGGATGGTCATTTAATACAATGCAGGTAATGTCTAAACATGTTTCTTAGCAAGTAGTAATAGTACCTTTGAGATGTTTGCACATTTACATAGGCAAAAAGGAAAGAGAAGTTAGGAGAGGGAGTATGAGAAGTGTATTTTTATACTTTTTTTTCTCAAATTATTTGTATAATTTTTAAAAAAAGGTTTCTTAAATTAGTTGTTATGTTAGAAATTTAACATAAAATTAATGATTATTTTTTAAAGATTAAAATATCTCAATTATAGGAGATGCATATAATAAAATAAGTATTCAATGAAGAAAATTGTATCTTAAAATAAATAAGGACAAAATGTTAAAACTTTCTTCTAGTTAATATTTTCTTAAGGGACGGATAAAAGAAAATACACAATAGATAATCAAACGAAGCCATATTATAAGTCCTCAATGCACACTCCATTTTCTATCTCTGGTGCAGTGGCGGAGCCACCCTATTATGAGGGGGTCATTCGACTCCCCTTCGACAGAAAATTATATGATTTATACATGGTTAAAATAATTTTTTAGATATATATAGTAGATGTCGAACCCCCTTCGGCTATTTCGTGTGTCCATTTTTTTAGATTTTGAATCCCCTTATTGAAAATTCTGGCTCCGCCACTGCTCTGGTGTATGGTAGTGTTTTATAAGGTTAAACTTATTTTGCTCTGAATAATTTCATAGCCTTCAGGTTGTTTAGCTTGAGACAAACTTGATAGAATCACCTACGTGAGTGTAAAAATGTGGTCATGGCTGAGAATGGACTAATTATTAAATCTTGGGTGGAAATTTCTTTTACCGATTTCTCTAGGTAATCTATTATTGACAACCTCGTCTTATGAAAAACTTGAATCGTCTTTCTAAGTACTCATGAGATCCAAGTTGTGCGTATGACCATAAAACACTTTGTTAGTGTCACAAAATTTTCATAAAATCAAGGATATATTATGTGTTGTGTGGGTCTCAACTTATGTTTAATTCAGTTTAAGAATACTTCACTTTGGGGACGTTAATTGTTGTCTCATTTCATTGCGTGTCAATTCAAATCGAAAGGTATTGACATTTTTTTTAGAATAAAGAAAGTAAAATATATTGGGCTCACACTGGCATGAACTTATGCATCTTGTATATGAATAACTATTCATCAATTTCTTTTAGGGGAACTTACATAAATCTCACTTTAAGAACTAATTACTTAGATGCGTCGAGATTTATGTATCTCAGGATACATGCATAGGGTCAAAATTAGGTGTAATTTGTTCTAGATACATTGTATCCAAGTGGATTCACATGTATTTGGGATACATACAAATCTCACTCACCTCCCTTGCCTCTCTCCCATCTCTCTCGCCACTCTCCTATATATCTAGTATATCAGATACATGCGAATCACACAAGATACATATAGATACATATATCTAGTGTGTGTCTACTCATATAATTCACATGTATCTAGGATACATAACAAATTTTGCTCACCTCTCTCCCTATTTTAGTTATCTGGTAGCAAAAATACATGTATCTAAATACATCTTCCTCAATACATGAAAGATGCGTAATATTTTTAAAAATAAATAAATAATATATATATATATATATATATATATATATATTTAAGGATTAGTGTTTATCAAAGCAAATAAATAGTAGCAGTTCTCTTTTGCCGGCAATACAAATATATTTTATAATTAAAAAAAATGTATTTTATAAACAATAAGCGGGTTAGACCAAAATCTTAATTTTCATTGGTGGAGAAATCAATGGATTGATAATCTATTTAAACAAGGATATTAGAATTAAACTCAATTTGTAACACAAGAATATAGAGAGGCCATATATATAGCTATGTGTTCAATTTTGAGAATTAGAATGCTAACCACATTCCTTATAATTGTAATCTTGGGGTTTAATTGTTTAGCAACAAGAGATTTTGCAAGTGCTAAATTATTGGGCTATATATGCAATGGTGGTAGTATGACAAAAATGGCCCATTTGTAGAAAGTTCATATTGACAATCTATTTAAACAAGGATATTAGAATTAAACTCAATTTATAACACAAGAATATAGAGAGGCCATATATATAGCTATGTCTTCAATTTTGAGAATTAGAATGCTAACCACATTCCTTATAATTGTAATCTTGGGGTTTAATTGTTTAGCAACAAGAGATTTTGCAAGTGCTAATTATTGGGCTATATATTCAATGGTGGTATTATGACAAAAATGGCCCATTTGTAGAAAGTTCATATTATGTTTTTGTAACATTAAAGAATGAGACACCAAATCAAGGTTATGATTACTATGTAACATCTTCTTATCCTAATGATGATTTATTAGGTTATGGCCATGCTACTTGCAGCTCAAATATAGCATCTTCAGATAATTGTGCTATTTGTGTAAGTCTTGCTAGAGCATACTTGATGACCACTTGTGATGGAAGGATTGGAGGTCAAGTCGAATTTGTTGGTTGCTCGATGAGGTACGAATAATACTCGTTCAGTTAATGAATTAGAGTCAAATATTACTGTTACACGATCCACTCAGATTCAGTTCTTTGTTGCCCAATAATCTTAGCTTTGTCTCTTTTCATGCATCACTCTTCTATTGTGGATGTTGTTTTATTGTTGTAATGGTGTTGTTGAGTTCAATTTCGTGGTTGATATTTGATTTCCTTAATGTGATTTTGTAATGTTTATTTAAGTTGCAAATATGTGTCATAGCTTGGGTTGTGATAGATATTATGCCTATAACGGAGGACAGGCTGATGAGGGTGAGTCACAAAGAAGAATTCATAGGCTTCTAGGATGACAAGCTTCTAAAGAAAGGGTGAACATGATATCTTAGACGAATCTCACATCAGAATGTAAGATGAAAGTAAAGAGCTTTATAACACATAACACAAGATCACATGATACATGCACTTTTAAGCCTGATAATAGCGTAGCCCAAAGAACAAATATGTGAAGTCTATTGCACCAAAATGAACAATACGTGTGTGGGCTTGGATCAAAACAAAAACTCCCAAAACATTTCACTTA
Source organism: Solanum piurae (assembly GCA_029582685.1). Lineage (NCBI taxonomy): Eukaryota > Viridiplantae > Streptophyta > Magnoliopsida > Solanales > Solanaceae > Solanum > Solanum piurae. Next base: position 11,888 of record JAJOOO010024892.1, on the reverse strand, counting down.
TCGTATCATGAAACTCATATTTGTGATTATATATAAATGCTATAGCTTTCATAAAGTTCACAAACATGTACTATCTACAAATAGAGTATTTCATAAGTATGAATTCATTTAGAACATATTGTTTGACATTAACATATAGAAGTAAAATGCATCATAAACATAAAACATGGTGTAACCCTTACCCGTTCTTCCCGACAATTAAGTACAAGTTTACTACTCCCGTCATTTCAACCTGTTTGTCCTATTTTGACATGACACAAGATTTAAAAAGGTACAAAAGACTTTTAATTTGGAAAGTTGAAATTAAAGAGTTGCCAAAAAATGAATGAGACACGGATCATTTTGAAACAAATTCAAAAGGAAAGTAAGACAAACAAATTGAAATAAATGAAGTAAAAATAACATTAACAATACTTATTTCATACTCATTTGTGATGATTTTTGTACAATTAATATTACCCAAACCCAATGTGGATAAGCCAAAAACACACCCACAAAACACTATGAATCATTAGATTTTGATTCAATTACCATTGTACAAGTTACACACTAAAGGAACACTCGAATATGCTCAAAGTTCCTAAAAAAAGATTCGTACATTCGTATAATCCCATAAATTTATGCCACTTTTTCCTTCCACGTGACCTAATTCTTCATCTTTCTACCTAAGGGGGTGGACGTGACGCCCATGGTCATGATGGTGAGTGGGCTGACGAGGGTGGGTCATCGAGAAGGACTGACGTATAACAATTCATTACTATTAAAAAATATAGAAGTAGCTATAAAATTTATCGATAATTTTCAACTAATCCATCGCTTAATAGCTTCCGGATGATTGGATAGTCTTATAATCCATAGCGAAATAGGATTAACATGAATTTTTTGTTGCTTAATTATATTTTTTTTTATCTATCACTAATTTCTTGTTTTTCCGTCATTCACTATAAAAGTCAAACGTTTCAAATAGTCGATTTTCATTCATTGTAGTTAAAAATGAACTGCTATTCCGAAATTTTAACATTCACAACGAAAATTTCATGCACTTGTGAAATTTAAGGAGTTGTTTGGAGTTTGGACATACAATTTTATTTATTTATTTTGTGTGTGTGTTTTTCAACTTTTTTTTTCTTTAAATAATTGTTTGATCATTTATTGCTGTCAATTTTCATTTTGTTCCCTCACAAGCATTTGTTGTAACGACCCGAATCGTCGTTAATTAGGAAAAACAAAGATTTGAGAAAATCTGGGCCACTGACCTGCCAGGGCGGGTCAGGTACCGCTGGGGCGCCGCCGCCAGGGCGGGGTAAGTTGGCGCCAGAGCGGGATAAGCGAGGCAGAACTTAAATTACGAGAAATCTTATTTTCGCCATCTTCCTAAAATATCTGAATAAGTCGTAAAATACCCTAGAAACCTCAGAAAAGTTGTTTTAAGCTTGGGAATGAAGGAGAAGGAGATTTCTAGCGTGAGGATGGCGAAATCTTACGAATTCTTGGCTAAATTCACCGTCACGAACCCGAAAAACTTGAATCAAAATCAAAAACTCCGTACAACTGCTTGGCGCTCAGGTAGGCTAGGTTTTTACAATTGAGTAGTTTTAAATCTATGCTTACTACGTGATATATGTAAATCAATGGTAGGATTGTGTATAGACCTTCGTGCACCGGATAAATTACATGAATAATTCTTAGAGGAATTATGATGAATTATGATTAAACTCTAATAGGAAATCCTACTGATGAACTAGGGTTGAGTATGGTCAATTATTATATATGTGATGTGGACTGAGGAGTAATTCGTAGGTGATGGTTGTGATTCTATGATTGTGTGATGTATGATTGTTCTTGCTTCATTATGATGTTTGTATGTATATGAATGTTGCAATGTTGATCACACTTGTTGTAATTGAGATAATGAATGATGATTGCCATGAAATCATGACTTAAATGTATGATCTTGATGATATACTTGTGATTGTGATTGTGGTGTGTGAATGAGATCGATTTCCACGTTTCGGCATAACTAAGTTGGATCGGATTGCCACGTTTCGACATAAATATGGGATCAATTGCCACGTTCCGGCATAAATATGGGATCGGTTGCCACATTCTGGCATAATTATGGGATCAGATTGCCATATTTTGGCATGCTAACTGTTTGGGTTTGGTTCTGTGAGAGGACCAATGATGTGATATAAGTGTGAGTTATTCGTTGTTCGTGTACTTGTTGATAATATTGTAGATGCTTGATATACGTTTGTGAGTAAAGTACTGTATTGGTCTGTTTATGTTGTACTTGGTGGACCCGTGCTATGATAATTTATAGTTGGTTGTTCGTGGGTTGTAATGGCGAGGGTAGAGATAGTGTATGTGAAGGAAATTGCTGGATGGATTTCACCTTGGGGAAAAGGAGATTGGGTTAGTGTGAAGAAAGTTGAATTAATGTATTATGTGACTATGGTTGGATAATGCGGCGAGGAAGCAAGGGTATGACGTGAGCGATTAGCTGAATGGGCGGTGATTGTACTTGGTATTTGTCTATGTGTTTTGAGAATGGTTAAGCCATGATCAAGATTTCGGTGAGAGGGTTAAGTTAAAAAGGGGGTTAGTAATCAGGGTGCTAGTGTATATTAGAGGTGTTTCCAAGAGGGAGTAAAGGTGGAGAAGTAAGTGGTTATTTCATGATCTTACTAGTTGGTTTCTTATGTTATGTGGTGGGTGTCGGGTTGACCGATGATGCCTATCAGTACGTGTGTTTGTACTGATACTACTCTTGTTATGTCTTTTGACATAGTCTGGATGCAGGATTGGTGACGTTTCATTAGGTGAAGACGAAGAAAATCTCCAGCAGCTTCTGTTCTTCTTTCCGCATGGTGGGAGCTGTGTCTTTTATTTTATTGTCCTGTTATACTCTTAGTAGCTCTTGTACCTGTTTAGACTAGATCCATGAGAGTTGTTAAATTACTTTTCAAGTTGACTAAAAGTGTGCCTACAAGCTTTATTTTATAAAATCGTAGTGTTATGTTTATTTCTGTTTTCTTCAAATTTTCCGCATGTTTAACTATTGGGATATGAGGGTTCTCCTACTTAGGTGTTAGAGTGGGTGCCAACACGGACTAGTGGATCGGGTCGTGACATTTGCCAAACGAAATGTATGTTCAAACATAACTTAAAGTATAAGTTTTTTAGAGGTAAGGGGATTGCAAATGGTGGATACCATGAGTTATCCATATGTTATGATGGATAATATGTATTGATCCATATTTAACCCATTTTTAAATGAATCCAGTTGGTAACCATACGACGAGAGGGAGTTGCTCGGATGGTAAGCACTCCTCACTTCCAACTCGAAGGTTGCGAGTTCGAATCACCAAGGGAGTAAAAGGGGTTGGAGCTCCTACGAAGGGGTAAAAAAAATAAAAAATTGGTAACCATATATTTTAGGGATTACATAAATTTCATTAGTTCAACAACTAATTACTTAGATATACTTTAGTTTGCAATACTATACATTTTTATCAGATTTTGGTGTGTTTCAGATACATGAGATCAAAATTAGGTCTTAGGCCTAACGCACACCCCAAAAGCTAGCTCAAAGGGAGGAGGGTTGCCTAAGCCTTATAAGGAGTCCACTCATCTCATTAACCACCGATGTGGGACTTTTGTCATTCTTTACCACCCCACCTCACGCCCAGTGCTGCTTAGCATCTTGGTGCGTGGGCAGTTTTTTATTTTGGGGGCCCCAACATCGGGTGAGACGGGCCCTGCTTTGATACCATGTTAAATTAGGTCTTAGGCCTAACTCACACCCCAAAAGGGGATGAATTCGCAGCGGCGCTAGCTGAATTCACCCCAAACAATGGCGAACCACTTGCAGATGTAGTGGATCCGAAGAGGTTCGTAGTCATACCCGACCCTGAAGATGATCCGAATAGGTTTGAAGTTGCACCCGAACCGGAAGAAGATCCAAATAGAGTTGGTTGGGGACTGGAACCAGAAGCAGCACTAGATGAAAACCCAAACGACGGTGTAGAAGCATCGGTATTAGAGCCGAAACCAAAAGAAGGAGCAGAAGAGGCTGAAGTAGTAGATGTACCGAAGCCAAAAGAAGGAGCAGAGGAGGTGGGGATATACTTTAGTTTGCAATATTATACATTTTTTATCAGATTTTGGTGTGTTTCAGATACATGAGATCAAAATTAGGTATAATTTGTTCTAAATACATTGTATTTAAATAGATTCACATGTATTTGAGATACATAACAAATCACGTACGCCTCCCTCCCCATTTTCGCTCGTCTTTCCTCTTATTTTAGTGTATCTGGTAACAAAAACAGATATATCTAGGTGTTTCTTTATCAATATATGATTAAAAAAAAAACTCTTAATTAATAATAAAATATGTAATATTTTAAAAATATAGATGACAATAATATATATGATAGCGGAGTATTGAGTAGTTTCTCCTATACCCATTTTGTAGACCCGAATATCCGCAAAGTTGCTAAAAAAGATTCGTAAATTCGCATAATCTCATAATTTATGCCATTTTTTTCTCCCTAAAATAAGTACCCCTTTTTCTCGATCTCTCTGCTCACAAAAATCTCCTTCTTTATCGCATTGCCACACACCGATCTCACAGGTTCTTTCACTTTCCCTATGTTGCTCATTTCAATTTCAAGATTCCCTTTTTTTCGAATTTAAAATCGACCCATGTAACTAACATTAATGATTTTTTTATAAAAAAATTGGATCTTTTTTTTTGTTGAGTTTCATGCTTCAATTACCCCTTTATGATCCTAATTGGGTTTTTATCTAATTTGAGCTGCTAGCTAGCAAGTTTAATGTATTGGGTATTGCATGGATGAATTTTTAAGGATCCATTGATGAAGCTTTTTATGCTCTGATTTGAGGGATTTGATCAGAAATGAAATGGGTTTTGCTTGGAATTTGGGGATATAGTTTTAATTGTCATTCATCCTGGTTAGGGGTGGGTGGGGTGTGGGGTGTGGGGGTGGGGTGTGTGTGTATATATGTCTAATTGACTTCTTTTTTTATGCTTTGAAGAGTAAAGTTTTAGCTTCAAAGGAAATTGGTCTGATAACTTAGTTCGTATTTTTAAATCAGTAAAGATATGTGAGTTAATTATAATGCTGAAGCTTATGGGATGAAGCTTGAATTGTAAGTAAAAAGAAAAAAAAAAGTAGTCTTTTCCCATTTATGTAAGTGCGTTGATGGACAGAGTTACCAGGTACCTTTGTTGGTGATTGATAGTAGGTACTCGCGCATGCAAGTTGGTCCAGACACTATAATTGTTTGAAAAAAGTAATCTTTCTATGGACATTTTAAAACCATGACATAAACAAGGGAATGGATCATCTTGAAAGGCTCATAAAAGAGTTTTTCAATAGTACATTATTTGATCTTTATTAAGTTATCTCTAGGTCTTGATTCGGAAGGTTCAACTAGTGACTTGAAGTTGATGTCCTTACATTGGAAAAATTCGATCTTTGAACAATAGCTGAGTTTTTATTGTCATATCTGGACTTTAGGTACATCATTGACATGATGAGATTCTGCTGCTATTTATTGGGTTGGAATGTGTAATGGATCCTATTGAGACGGAAAATGGCTAAAATGATCATTCAAAAATCAAACTTTTTGAACAACGGATGTGGTTGGAAGACACAATACTCAATAAATCGAACTTCTAAAATATCGATATCATATAGTTTCATTAACTTCTGGTACCTACTCCACAGTGCAGAGACAACCAATTTCCCTATAAAATAACACAATCTATATCAGTTGTACAGGTCATAAACCTGGAAACAGCCGAGCTCCTAATTTTTATGACAATTTATCGTTGAGCTCCTAATTTCCCCCTCACAATATGATGTTTTCCAAAGAAATGAACAAGTTAGGGGGTAAATTTTGAAAATGGAAAAGACACGGTGCAAACCAAAGAGGGTTCATATATTTAGAGCATAAAATGCAAATTACTCGATGATTTTGTAAATAACAGCTGCGTGAAGCAGTGATTGTGTGGTTTGATGAATCCCTTGGATATATTTCTGATCCATGGAGGATTTCCTTTGCTTAAAAAATCTTTAGTATGTACTCTTCATTACTCGAAAACATGAAGTTACAAATGATTCCTTTCCTTGTTACAGAAAATCAAAGAAGTGGTTGGATTACAGCCATAACTGGTCAATATCGGTATCTGCGTGTTAATGCTGGCAATCAGTCATATTCAATTGACTGATTGCCAAATTGCAGATGGGTGCCCAAAGTTCAGTGAATCCTAAGACAGCCTTGGAAGGTGTGCATGGAGTGCAAGTGGTGCCTCATTCACCATTTGCATTGGAAGAGATAAAACAACATGGGGGCTTACATAAACGGAGCCATGCAAGTTTTCCTGTTGGAACAAGACACCACCTAATAGTGCAGTAAGTGAAAATGAGGTTATCTTGGTTGACCTCTGATCATTTGTCTGGAGGTGCTTTTCTGTCTTCTATAAGCAACACAGATGATTGAATTGTCAATTCAGACCCAAAGTTAGGATTAGGGTTGACAAGAATTTGACTCATCATGTATTCATGTTATCTTGTTCACCAGGAGAGTTTGGCAGCAAAGGCCTGGTTGCCTCAGGCCCATCCGTTGCAGTTGCCATGGTAAGCATACAAAGAACAATCACTTTATGAACAGTTAGTGTATAATACTGCCTCTACCATGTTTCTAATCTTTTAATTGTTTTCTTTTAGGTGATCGAACCGTTGCTGAAACTATTGCGAATGTGATCACTTCTCTTCCTTTTATTGCTCTTGGACTTCAGGCTCCGAGGTCAGAAATATATTTTGCTAGAGCTGCTTTATGATGACCATGTTTGATTACGCTCATAATTTTTAATTTCTTCTTTTGTTGCTGCAGGAAAAATCTTCATTGCAAACTTTATGCCAATTCATTGATTGGGGTTGGAATTGTCTCTAGTTTGTACCATGCTTCGAGAGGCAAAATAAGGCGCTATATGAGATGGGCTGACTACTCAATGATAGCAACAGCAACAGTGGTAAGTCTTCAGCTGTTCCTTCATTTTATATCTTTTCAGGATCTTTTATATTGCCCAGATATTCTAAGATACAATTTTGCTTGGAACTTTAATCACACCAGAAGTGTTTGCTGAAAATTATATTTTTGATAACTACCTCATTCAACATCAAAAAGGAAATGGTCATTCTTATTTTCTGTATAGTATTCCTGGAGAAATACATGTGCATGCAAGTTGGCCTAGACACCACCGTTTTTTTTTAATCAGGTAAATATATTTTCATTCATAAATATGGCCAAATTGGTAGAAGAGGTATACCAAAAGGTAAAGCATCTACGTGATTTTCTACAAACTCCACCCATTTGTGTGCACCAAAAGAAACAGAGACATAGAAGGACTCCACAGATAACACTAAATTATTTCCCAGGCTCCACTACCAAGCATCGAGTTTAGCTATCAATCTTTGAAACACAGACACATCCCAATCTTGAAATTCTCTTCTAAATCTCAAGTCCCAAAAAACTCCACCTTGTGTCCCCCCATTATGTTGTATTGTTGAGTCTCTTTGGCAAGATGTTCTCTACACTCTCTGAAATTCATCTTTCAATAAGATTTCCCCACAAACAGTATGTCCCCAAAATTACTCTCCTTCCGTCTCCGATAAGAAAAAGTGGTGGCCAAGAATTATAACCTATTGGTACTGGTTAGAGTCTACCTCATATTAAGTGTGGATCAATTATATATAACTGGCCCTCTTCGCCTTACCTTTTATTTATCAAACATAAGCAAAATAGTTTGGTGATTTTTTCTCATACAAGTCCTTAGTGGAAAAGCTTCTAGTATCTAGTGGAGGTAACAAGTACCTGGTGGATAAATAAAGAACGTACAAACTGTCATCCATATCCAGAAATTCTACAGATGGGGAAAGGGGTAGATCTGTGGGTGCTTTTCAACACTTGGTTCTATGAAATTTTATAGCTTTAAAAGAAGCTAACTTAACTGCTGACTTTTTTTGCAGTGTCTATCAAGGGCACTTAGAAATGAGAATCCAAAATTGCTGATGGCAGCATCTGCAGTCCTCCTACCAATCCAACCTTTGATGGTTTCTGCTGTGCACACTGGAATGATGGAGGTAGATATCTGCTTCCGAAACGTGAATGCTCGAATGAACTGAATTACACTACCATTTTAATCTCTTCTACGTAGCTCTTCCCTCGTCTGCAAAGAATATGATTTAATGGACCGTCTTCATTCTTCTTTTTTTTTCCATTTAGGTTGCATTTGCCAAAAGAGCACTTCAAGATCCGGATCTAAGGATGAGTCACAATGTGCACAAAATGTCATCATTGATAGGGGGTGCTCTTTTCATAGCTGATGATGTCTTTCCTGAAACACCATTCTTGCATGCTGGTTGGCATCTTGCTGCTGCTGTTGGGGTGAGCACTTGCAATAAGCTTCTTGAGTAGGTTGCTATAATTCCTGCCAAATTTGTCGAAACCACTTGCCGTTGCCTGCAAAGATTATTGAAACAAGAAGTGAAAAAGAACACACTGCAATCTTGGTTCAGTCTTGTAATTCAATGGTCTATCCTTATTACTATTTATTGTAGAAAATTAGTGATAGTTATCTGTTATAGCTATGTGCTGTAGAACGATGGCAATTAGCGTTGCTTTTTATTATGATTGCCAGTGTGAAACATTGTTTTCTTCTATCTGTTGCTGGAAGTCTAGTATTCTTGCAGACTACATCTTAACATATGGACTGAGTTTTCATGTTAATAATGTTGAATGCTGCAGTTTGTCTTAGATATGTTATTGAGAGTCTCTTGAATTCATTTGCTGTAAACATACCTTTTTTGTACATTCCATTGAAAATTATTATGCCTTTTTAGGTACCAGACTTGAGTTAGGTACGAATTTTTCAAATATCAATTAAGTCATTTATGTTGGGATTTTAAATATAAACCAAATCAAACTAATAAAATTTGAATTTCTTAGCTTCAGTTTTTCGGGGGTATTCGGGTATTTGCAAATTTTCTTGACAAAGTATTCATACGAACATAAAATTAACTTTTGCTTCAATTATTTCTTTAATCCTACCAAAATACAACTATTTAAGGTGTTTTATAAGAAAATAACACATAATATGAAATGAGTGGCGACACAAAATAAATAAATAATGAAATCGCATAAAACAAATATTGTAAATTAATAAGTCAAAACGAAAATAATCATAATTTAAATGTACTAAATCATGCTAACATAAGTTTATTAAGTATTAATTACATGAGTAAATATTTTTTTTTTAAAAAAAACTAAAATTAGATTATGTATTTAGTTGTCTAAATTAATGTAAAACTAAAGAATAAATATTCAACATTATTCTCAGTCTTACTGTTGTATTGATTTTTTTTGTTAGCATTAGTATCAATTTTATTTTGATTTGAGCTTTATTACGATTATTAACATCTATGGACTATAATATTTATTGGGTCATTCAAAATTTTAAGTCTCAAACTTGAAATAATATATTAAGAGATAAAAATAATGAAACAGTATAATAAATATTTATAAATTACATCAAAGTAAACACTTTATGTATAAAACATATTAAAAAAATTACGTATGTAATGTCATGTTGATTTGGTCTCGAGTTGATTTTTTTTTAGTTAAAATCAAACCAACCCAAGTATTGTTAAATTTTTTCCCCATAACAAATCAAACCAAATTACTAGTCAAATTTATTTTTCTTTCGATTTGACTCAGCTTATGATTTGATAGGTTTATTTGAGCACGAAAATAAAAAATAATTTTGGGTTTTTTCTAAAAAGGAAAAACACACACTAGTTGATACATAATTTTAGGAACATACCTTTTGGATTTTTGATGGCGTTGACTGATTTCACAGATTGCGTGATATTGAAGAATAATATATTTTGGTATGTGTTTTTAGAAATATACCTTTTTTGTACATTGAATTGAAAATTATGCCTTTTTAGTTGGACTAAGTTATGCATTGGTCAACACATCTACACCTAAAAATACAAAATAATTTTGGGTCTTTTCTAAAACGAAAAACATACACACTAATTAGTACATATTTTTAGGGACATACACGACAATTTATTTTGATACATATTTTTACGAAAATACATTTTTGGTACATTCGATTAAAAAATATTCCTTTTTTAGCCACAAATTAAATTATGCATAAGTCAACGTATTTGAGCTTTTCTAAAAAAGGAAAAACACAAACACTAACCGATACAATATTTTTAGAAAAATATCTTTATGATGTTGACGACGTTAACAAATTTCACTGTTTGAATGACATTGACGAATAATCCATTTTAGTACATATCTTTTATAAACATACACTTTTGGTGTATTAAATTAAAAAATTATGCTCTTTTAGCCAAATTACGCATATGTCAACACATCTAAACCTAAAAATTAAAAAAAGAAACAATCTTAAATCTTCTTTAAAAAGAATTACATACACAATAAGTAGAAACATATCTTTTTTTAATATTAACGACGTTAACAGATTTCACAGTTTACAAATATTAACAAATAATCCATTTTTGGTATACATTTTTGACCATATCTTTTTAGTATATATTGAATTGAAAATTAATCCTTTTTAAGCACTAGACTCATACTATAAATATGTCAAACACATCTAAACCCAATAATTAAAAAACAATTTCTGAAAACTCTTCCAAACAGGGAATACCAGCAGTTATGAATCCATCGACACATCAAAATGGTGGCCAAAACCCTAATGTGATGCAGCAGCAGAAGGAGAAGATGAAGCATAAGGAGGAGCAGATGTCAATGAAGAAGTTGAGAGAAGCAGTCTTCAATTTGGCCAATAGTGAACCAAATGTGCGATTACCAGAGAAGCAAAAAGTAGTTCTTCAACAACGCATTTCACAATTCTTCTCTCGTCTTACTACTCCTGATCATCCTCCGTATGCTTGGGTAACTCATCTCTTCGTATAAAGTTTTCATCTTTCATTATGATTGAATTTATTTGTTTTTTGGTTTCCATCCCGTGTCTGGTACTTGTTGTATTGGAGTTCGAGTAATTTGGATTTGAATTTGCATTGGTAGGCCCCACTCAGGGTTTCGAACAAAGACTTCTGGTTAAAGGTAGAACAGTTTGCTGGTGGTATTATAATTGAATTGTGTTATCTGAATTGTATGAAATTTTATTTCACCAATTAATTGTTTTTTGAAAGAATTTTTTTTTAGGGTTGATACTTGATTGTAGTTTATCATGTGGGTCTGTTGTCGGAAACCGTCTCTCTACCTCCACGAGGTAGTGGTAAGGCATGTGGGTTGATACTTGATTGTAGTTTATCATGTGGTATGTTGTCGGAAACCGTCTCTCTACCTCCACGAGGTAGTGGTAAGGCATGTGGGTTGATACTTGATTGTAGTTTATCATGTGGTATGTTGTCGGAAACCGTCTCTCTACCTCCACGAGGTAGTGGTAAGGCATGTGGGTTGATACTTGATTGTAGTTTATCATGTGGTATGTTGTCGGAAACCGTCTCTCTACCTCCACGAGGTAGTGGTAAGGCATGTGGGTTGATACTTGATTGTAGTTTATCATGTGGTATGTTGTCGGAAACCGTCTCTCTACCTCCACGAGGTAGTGGTAAGGCATGTGGGTTGATACTTGATTGTAGTTTATCATGTGGTATGTTGTCGGAAACCGTCTCTCTACCTCCACGAGGTAGTGGTAAGGCATGTGGGTTGATACTTGATTGTAGTTTATCATGTGGTATGTTGTCGGAAACCGTCTCTCTACCTCCACGAGGTAGTGGTAAGGCATG
>JAJOOO010024891.1:0-16393 GCA_029582685.1 Solanum piurae | reverse complement strand
CATGCAATAAGATTTTCTTATGCTAAGCATAAACTATAATGGTAAATACCTAAAAACAAGGTGATTAAACAGAACTAATAAATTCGAGATTGGTATACAATTGAGAATACTTAAAGCAAATACACAATGACTTAAGCAAGGGAATACTCACCCATAAACCATAACAGGTATAAGATCTTGTCCTGATTTGGTAACAGTAGGTTCAAAGCAGTCATGCATAGAAAGACATATGAGAATTAAGATTGGACAAGAACCTTGAATTAGGAAAAATTTAACACATTATACAAGGATAAGTTTTAGATATTCAGCTAATGAACAGAGGGATATGTTTTATCTATTCAACTGATGAATGAATTTCTTAGAATGTGATTTTATACAAAAATAACAAGAGTAATGGAATGACAGTTGAGGTCTAGGGAGGGTAGAATGTACGTAGATATTACACCTACCTTATGGAGTTAGAATGTGATTTTATAGTATATTTAAAATTGAATTATAATAGAAACTTTAGATATCAAGAGTTATGGAATGACAAAAGAGGGAAGAAACTTTAGATATCAAGATCGTTCTTCATTAACCACACATACGCTTCCGGGTTAATTTCCTTGATCATCTCCATTTTTTTCAAAACCTTTTTCTCCTAACAGTGATTTGCAGCTGCCCATAAAAGGTTGTTTAAAGTGATATTTTTGATTTTAAAAAAAAAATTGGCCTTCAAATGTCTTAAAAAAAATGATGGAACCCAAATGGAGCCTGCCAATTAGGAGAGCTATACACGGATGAGAGTATTCTGTGATGCCTATCTGAAATCAATGCCACACCTCTACGATCATTGACAACGTGCAAGTGCAAATGATCCAAAAATAAACTTCATGTCTCCATGCTCTCATTCGCAACTATTGCAAATGCCAAAGGTAATATTGAGCCGTTACCATCCGTTGCAATCGCAATCAACAACTTGATATCATATTTTCCATAGACATGTGTTCCATCGATCGATATAACAAGACGACAAAACACAAACCAATCAATGCATCGTTTAAAAGTCCAGAACACATAGTTGAATACATCTTCAATGGCATCGACACGTCGCTCTGTTTTCCATTCAACTATTGTTTCGGGATTGAAGTTTTTCAAAGCTTCCATGAACCTCGGCAACTCGGCAAAAGAACCCTCCCAAGTACCATAGACTTTTTCAAAAGCACGCTTGCGACCAAGATATGCTTTTCTTCTGCTTATCGACATGCCATATGCTTTAAGAACGACTGTTTGACAATCTTTGATGGAAAACTTGAAAAGTAAAAATAATATTAATTATCAAATAAAATATGAATATTTTCTTATTAAATAAAAATCATCTAAGGATAAAATAGTACCTTGGCGTTTTTTCTATATCAACACGGAGGACGTTAGCAATCATCTCAACATCCAAGTTGAAATGTCCATCGCGGCACGTACCCATATCACATGTATGTTCTTTAATGTATCTTCCAACTTTCCACATGTTAGTATGTTTATCATTAAAAGAAGTTAGCCTAAATCGACATCCTTGTTTTACATGCCTGCAACCAAGTCGCCATGATTTCTTTGTCGATTTAATAACAAAGTACTCCCTCGCTATCTTTAAATGTAGAAGCTTAACTGCTTCTTTGAATTGAACAACATGCCTTTTTCAATATAAATAGCACCATTCATGAAATCTTCCGATTCACCCCACGTACGTTGTGATGTATATTCATCATGTGTATCGCCAAAGATATATGAACCATCTTGGAGATGATCCAGATAAGAAATTTCCTGATTACAAAACGGACTCATGGACATTGGTCTTGGCGACCGATTGGGCATTAAAAAATCATCATCACTAGATGATGCCTCAAATGGAACATTATCACCTGATTCCTCGGCATTAGGCAAATCATCACTATCACTAGCTGAAGGTGAGCCGTAATTTGGAAGGTCACGATCATCGATATTCACAGGATCAATGGGTTCATCTTGTGTGATATTTTCCCTATATATGTAAAAAAATATAAATATTTGTCTCATGCAATTAACTTACTTAAATAAAAAATCAAGTGTTGGACATACCGACAATCATCTGCATCAAAAGTAGGTGAGACATGAAAATTTGATGATGTCCCAACATTTTCTGTCATTTCAAAGTGTGAGGACTGACCAAAATAATTATCTAGTCCATAACTTGGAACAATATTCCTATCTTGCTGAGGTAAACCGCTACAAAATATATAATAATAATAATAAATCATATAAATTAATAAATAATTGATAAAATCAACAAATAATAATCGAAATATAATTATTGAGCATTACCAGTCACTTTTATTAATAGTTTCATTCAAATTAACATCATATCGATCGGTAAGAATATTTTGATAATGAGTCATATTAGAAAAATATGTAGATTGAGTTATCGGAAATCCATCAACGCTATTACGATTTTCTAATCGGGGATGGACATCGACCAATAAAGGAGAACGTTGTTGACTAGGCTTAGGCTCCTTCCTAACATAGATTTCAAGTATTGTTAACTTGATTTGATCTTTGTAGTCATTTGGAACCCTTAAAAAGTCGATCAACGATTCGTCATTATAGATAATCCACTCTCCAAAATTTACTTGTCCTTGTGATAAAAATGAAGTAGGGTATTTTTTTACTATAACCAAATTATAATCAGTACTGTTTATACACATTCTTTTATAAATTGATGAAAGAAATTTATGATTTCGGACATTAATTGAATATTTAGCATTGCGTTTGGGAGGACAATTATAATAAACGGTATTTCCGTCATGTATAATTTCGCCATCCCAATAAATCGAAACTCTAACTTTTGGTCTAGAAGACTTTTTTTTTTTGAGATTGAAATGAACAAATATAGAAGACTTTATGTTGTAGGTGCTATCAATTATGTTTGAACGTTATCCTTAAATAGAGATTGGAGGGTTTTTTAAAATAAAAAAATAAAAATACATAGTGTAATAATTTTTTCCGTTTTTATGATATGTCAAATCAATATAATTGTATGACAAACACTGCAAAAGTTCTTCATAAAGAGATAAAAACGTGTAAAATAGAATTTTTTATTCCACTTTATAAAGTGGAAGAAAAAGTTTCACTTTACAAAGTGTAAGAAAAACTTACACTTTGTAAAGTGTAAGAAATAGTTCCATTTTATAAAGTGTAGGAAATAGTTTCGTTATATATTAAAATATACACGTTATGAGACTAACGGAAAACGTTTAGAATATTAGATAAAGTGTAATTTTTTCTTCCACTAAACTTATTTTAGTTACTTTCAATAGCAATGACTTGTTTTGGTACTTTTATATTTTTGTGGCTTATTTTGATTCCCAACTCGTTATGTTATAGCGTCCACTTTCTTGCCTTCACGCTTTATTGGAACGCTACACTATTCTGATTCTTTAGTAGATTCTCTTTTTTTTTCTTCATAAAGTCGCCAGCTTTGTTAATTACCTGAATTTTTTATACCACACTTTCCTGGTTCATCAAACGCAGCTCTTAAAATTATTTGATAACCATTGCAAGATGACGGCTCCTAATGGTGAAAACTCGACAGAAAGGTGAAATTTTTAATCTATTTTTAGCTTTTATTTATCAAGATTTGATCTGGGGTTTGGTCTCTTGTGGTATTTTTGTTGATTGGTATGAAAGAGAGTTTTTTTTGTTGCATTTTCCCCTTTCAGTTATGTAGAAAGGTGAAATTTTTAATCCATTTTTAGCTTATATTTTTTGGTGAATAAATTTGAATATTTGGCTAGATTTGATCTGGGGTTTGATTTTATTGATTCATTTTTACTGATTGGTAAAGGAAAAAGTGTCTTGTTGCATTTTCCTCTTTCTGCAGGGGACAGTTCTATGAAAAGGTTGAATTTTTAATTCCATTTTTAGCTTCTATTTGGTGAATAAATTTGAATGTTTGGCAAGATTTGATCTGGGGTCTGATTTCTTGATGCATTTTGCGGATTGAATGAGAATGAGAGTTTCCGGCGGTTCTGTTTTTTTTTTTTTATCTTTTGATTTTTCATTAATAAGCTTGTGCTCCCAATTTTTTGGAGTCTTTATGATCAGAGCTAATTGTTTCGATGACTTCCTTGCGTATTATTGAATACATATATATGTGTATCTCCATATGACTATTTAAAAAAAAATCATCTATTACTTGGAACTTTTGAGATTCTTCAATCTGATTTGTGATCCAAACAATTGATCTCAATCTCTTTGTTTTGAAACTTTGATGTCTGTATCTGATAGATGTAAATGAAAAATGTAAAATGTGTTCCTTTGGCTAAGCAGATCTGTATCTTCCTTTTGCCACTGGTTTTCTTGTTTTGTTTTCTCTGATTCAAAACTCAATCTTCTCACTTAGTTTTCAATTGATCAATTGGGATCTTGGGCATGTTTCTTTCTGGTTCATAAAATATAAGGCGAATGGGTTCTGTTAACTTCATTTAGTTGAAATTTCTTTCGTTTATATGATGTGCTTACTGTTTTATCCTGACTGGTATATGAGCTTCGTCGTGACTATTGGACCTGGGGTTATAACACAATTTAAACTTTTTTCAGTCTATTCTCACTTTTTATTCTCTGACTGAATGTTTCTAAAATCTATATCCCTTTTGCAATGCCTAATAACTGTACTTCACATCAAGGGTAATTTAAGTTCATCTGATATATGAGAAAATGTCTTGTCCAGACTCATAGGTAAAAGAAAAATGATAACTGGATAATTCGTAGTTGAACTTAAGATGGATTTGGTGCTAAACAGTTCCTGGTATAGCCCCTATTGAATAAAAATCACAATTCGTCCTAGAAACCACAGCGACTTAGTGCACATTTAACTTGGTTTTTCTCAAAATATGAACTTCATTATATCTTTGAGATACGGTTATCATCAATGCTTCATGCTTTTCATAATCTCCTGGTCCTCGTACAAAATGTTCAGGAAAGACATGTACCAGTGTTTAATAGTTTATTCTTTGAGAATGTATCAGAGGCAGTTCAAAATTTAGAATCAATGAATTATGAATGGGTATGGATGTTTTTCAAATTGTTTTTTGAAAGACACATATGGTCCCAACTCAAGAAAGTTGGTGTCATTTCACCAAATGTGTTATACGTGGATTTGTCTATGGAATGTATAGCGCTACATTGTGTTCTGTTTAATATTACACCACATTGTGTTTGGAGATTGTTGTGTTTTGAAGACAGAAAGCAAAGCTAAACTATTATATTTTCTCTTAGCAGTTCACCTCTCGCGGCACTTGCTCCCCTTCAAGCAGTTCTATTTGACGTAGACGGAACTTTATGTGATTCAGATCCTCTTCATTATTATGCCTTCCGTGAAATGCTTCTAGAGGTACCGACAATTATTTACCTTTCCTTCAGAGGAAATCGTTCTTATATGTTTTGACTTGTGGAATGCTCCCCTGTGGCTCATTGCTAATCCTTAAATTCTGGAATATGTCAAATCATTTCTCATAAGTCATAACTGCTGGCGATTTGTGTTCTGCAGATAGGCTACAATTGTGGTGTGCCAGTTGATGAGGAGTGGTTTATCAAGACTATTGCTGGGAAACACAATGATGATATCGCATCTGCCCTTTTCCCTGATGATCAGGAACGAGGTCTTAAATTTTGTGATGAAAAGGAAGCTATGTTTAGAAGGTTTGGAACTTCCCTGCATATGAAGCTTGTGTATTTCAGTTGACCTTGTGCTACTAAACCTTATGTTCAATTTCATTCCTCCAGTCTCATAGCTGTTTTCGGTGCAATATAGGTTGGTGAAAGAACAGTTGAAACCTATAGATGGTGTGTACAAGGTGAAGAAATGGATTGAAGATCGTGGACTGAAACGGGCTGCAGTTACCAATGCACCTAGACTAAACGCTGAACTGATAATAGAAATACTTGGCCTAAAGGATTTCTTTGATGTTGTTATTATCGGAAGTGAGTGTGAGCGTGCAAAACCATCTCCTGACCCTTACTTGAAGGCCCTTGAACTGCTTAAGGTGTCCAAGGAGCACACATTCATATTTGAGGTCTGATTTCTTTATTGACCGCATTTTTCATATACTTCTCTTCATAACCAATAAAACTCATAATCTGTCTTCTGTCGTTAGGATTCTGCTTCCGGAATAAAAGCTGGGGTAGCAGCTGGGATGCCTGTTGTTGGGTTGGCAACTCGAAATCCACCTCACATACTAATGGAAGCAAAACCTGCTTTTCTTATTAAAGATTATGAAGATTCGAAGCTATGGGCAGCTCTAGAGGAAATCGACACAAAGTCAGGTGCCACAACAACTACAGTCTGAGACGTACACATACTAGATGAAAGATTTGTTATTGTTGTTGAGTTAATTGGACTTGCTTCATTGAAACCTTGGATTTTTTTCATAAAGAGGGAAATGCTATCATTATTTTTTCTTTCTTCCGTATAATCGGATGTACTAGTTTCCAACAGTTGATATTGATTTAAAGAGTATATATATGGTGATTGTTCATTGACCATAGCTTGCAGACCTTGAGAATAAAAGTGATTACTTTATAATAACTTGTTTATTATACTCTATATGAGTCAAGATGCCATTATCTGTTTGAATGCTTCTGGTCTTTGGTTCTTGTTCTTTTCCATTGCACATCTATGGCATAAGTGCACAAACAAGTATAAAAAATCCTTTCCATGTATGACCTGATAGCTAAGGAAAAGTCTTATATTTCCCTTGTGCAGTTGAATTCGACGAGGATAGACTTATAAATCTCAGGCTGTACAAGTACTTTTTGTAGCCTCGGTGTCATAGTTCATAAAGCAGCCAATTGAATCCGACAGAATTCACACACTGCCAATGGTAAAAGATGAGCATTCCTTCAAAATTTAGAAAAGCTAATAATGTATCTTAGTTTAAACCCATTACAAGATGATGCTATGGCTTTGAAAAGCCTAGGTTTAGAGCAAAAAGGAACATTTTCTAATTAGTTTGCAAACTATATACCCTTTCACATCATTTTCCCCATAATGTTGAATCTATTTCGTCTCTAGCAGATTTGTAAAGCTCAAGCCTTCTTGAACATTTCTGCCTCCTCTCCATCAAGACTGGATCTTCATCCAGTAACTGGGAGAGTCTATGACCCTACAAGTGGAAACAAAATCATTAAGTACCATAAACTAACTTTGAACCTGAAAGGAAAACATACCATAACTTTCAACCTCTTTTGTGAAAGGTCTTTACTGTAAGAGATTTTCAGACAATTTATTTGATACTTTATTTCAGCTAATTATTTGGAAAGTTGTGTGCCTAGAAGTAAAAAAAGGTTGTGTAAGTGCCTGTAATTGCATCAGCATTAATGAGCTTTCACCTAATGAAATGTTCACCAGTTTCATGAATAGATCATCATTCATCAACTATTGATTTCAGTAAGATATTAAAGCATATGGATATCTGATCTCTGGAGGGTATTAAAGCAGGACAAGTGAAATACCTCCTTTTTGCCCAGTTGCGTATAGAAATGATCAAGTAAACAACGCTTAGCTTCCCGAACTTGACAATAAACCACAGCCTTTGGTATTGTATTCCTTAAGGTATCAGACACCATCCCCACATATGAGGAAATGTTTGAGCCTATCCTGCGCAAGTGCCCCTCTG
Source organism: Solanum piurae (assembly GCA_029582685.1). Classification (NCBI taxonomy): domain Eukaryota; kingdom Viridiplantae; phylum Streptophyta; class Magnoliopsida; order Solanales; family Solanaceae; genus Solanum; species Solanum piurae. The sequence continues at coordinate 8,708 of JAJOOO010024891.1, read as the reverse complement.
TGTAACGGTCAGCAGATGAAGAAATTGGGCTTCCACCCTTATCCGCATCTTGTGGAAGTTTCCGGAAAAAGTCAACAGTAAGGTATGAAGATTCCATCTCCACCATCCGCAGAACAGTCTTCTTGCTGTCACTGCGGAAACGCTCTAATGCTTCAATTGCAGCGGAAGCTATCTCTGCTTGAAGAGTTGGATAGCGTCTTAGTTCCTGCATTGAAAATTATCGATTTCATCATTTGCCATTACATCATGAAGTAGTCAAGGGTTGGGATCATACCTGAGTTTCCCCTATTGACTTCTTCACCAGCTCTTTCAAGATGAAGTGGACCTACATAATCAATTCATGGAATTAAGTTGAAATGAGCAGTTTCAACAATTGGTTTGTCTTTTTAAGTGGGGAAGAGGGGGATATGAAAATATTGTGCGCTCTCAAATTAGAGCAGCTTTTAGATTATTTGCTCATTTCTGTACTATTCCAATTCTGTAAGTTATGCAGTCTTTGAGATAGAGCAGCTATTGAACTACTGGCACTCCCTGGCCCATGCAAAATAGAGAATAGTTCTCCAGATGACACTCTCTGTGGGGGACAGTGTCATAAAAAGATCTCCTTAACATAGCCACATCAAGTAATATGACAAAAATCACATCCACAGGATAAAAGCATAGGTACAAGCAAGTACTTACTGCATCCACTGAGGCTTCAGCAGGACCCCTGAAATAATTAAGAGCACCGTCGATAAGCCGTCTATAACCTTGCTCTGGTGCTATTAAATGAGGTTGATAGCCATCTGCCTCAGAGACCACCTTCCTAACATTTTGCATCGCGAGATGATGATCCAGTGGAAGCTTTCTTAAAGCAGCAGGGAGCTGGTAGTCAAAGACCCCATAAATGCGATCTCCTCCTGGCCGCCTACACAAGCAGAGGTGGAAGGCCAAGCATAAGGAACTTATAACAAACAAGTTCAACTTAACATCATTGTAAGGCAATGAAATAAATGTCCTTGGTTTTTAAGACACTATGCCTGAAATCAACTGAAGATGTCCCCGACTCCTAATTAATGTGACATCCATTAAATGGACAGTACTTGACATATGAATGAAACCAAACATTATGGGTTTCCCTTTACATGACAAAATAACAGTTGTGGTTGTGAAGACAGAAGCAAAATTCAGCAATGTTCAAATCAACAAGATTTTCCTTCTGTCTTCTTACAATTCACATTAGTTAAAGAAAAATGTATATTCTTACCCTCCTTCAAGATGCTCCTTGAAAATCCTATCAAAAGCACGGCACAGCTCTAATATGGCATACAACTGCGCCTGTCAATTTAGGCAAAACTAGTAAAGATATTGAATCAAGCACTAAGCATATTTTCAGAAAAGGAAAAGGTTAGTATCATTACACTTGCATCAATAGCAACAGGTCTCCCAAGATAACTCATTTCTGCTTCAAGCTCATCAATGCTTGTATTGATCAAAGACAAAATGGCTGGTACACGGGCCTTGATCACAGATTCTAGATGCTGGGAAAATAAATATTTGGTATCAGCATCGTATAACAAATATCAATTACAAGAATTTGGTAGACTGTGTATACTTTTGAGAGTAGTTTTGCCAGATACTCTGAACCCATTCTATTGGCCAAATGTCCATACTCGGGACTTGTAGCAAAAAATTCACGCTCCTTACGCCTTGCAACAACCATATCAAGGTTTTTATTAATATCGGCCTGTGAACGATTGACAAGTCCAACCCAAGGATGTTGTAACCGATAAGATCTTCCTTCCAGAACCTTCATCACATAAATTGAAAAGTAAACAAAAGAGGATTGTCAGCATGATAGAATACAGCCCCAAAAAAGTAGCAATTATCTGCAATTGATGAAAAGACTAGCCACAACAAAGGTAACATACAACTACTGCTGATTATTAACAGAGAATTTTCAGTGTATTCATAAAGAGAACCTGGTGAATGTTGCACAATCTTAAGGGAACAACCCGACAATTTATGTTTCAACTTCCGTTTCCTTTTCGTTTGTTTCGAGAAATCAATCAATCAATTCTGATTCTTTCTTTTTGTCTAGATTCTTTTCTTATCAAGATATATAGATCTTGTTCATGGATTAACGAAAATGTGCACAAGCTCTATTTGTCTCTGCATCCTGCAGTTATTTTAGGAATCGAGAGGGCATGAATGCCTTCTCTACATTCAACCATTCATCAGTATCTATTTACATCAATTTTGAACTTCAGCATGGTATAACTTAATAGAAAGTTCTTGTCCGCCAATATACAGTCTCACAATGGAAGCCTGTAGCAAGGTATTCTTGCACATCAACATATGACAAAAATAGTTATATGCTTATCCTAGTACTGTGCACTGTGTGCAGACATAAATCTCACACTTAAGCAATAGTAGCACTTCGAAAGAAACACATAATACCCAAATTCAAAGTGGTGATGGATATTGCAGATGACCCATGGAAGAATCAGCATGAAAGAGACTTTTAAGAAGAGTTCAGTGTTTTTTGTAAATTTAGAAGATTTATTAGGTATAAGCCTGTGTATTATAAACCGCTCATCGTTAACGATGTATCAGGAATTAAAAGATGCTGATTAATACAGAGAAACATAACTCCTCTTCAACAAGGAAAAACCAATTGGTATGTAGAAAGGAAAAAAGATGTACTTACATCCAAAGCATTTGTTCCCTTGTCCATCAAATCAAGCTTTGTCAACACACCAATTGTACGTTCACCTGCATGGAAGTAACTAAGTTCTCCAGTGACCCTCAAAGTATTTTGCAAATGTGGGAGAAAGAGCAAAGACGGGAAAATTAAGCAAGTGATATATTACGTCCAAGAAGACTTGAAAATATTACCAGCTGGGTCAACTTCTCTAGCAATCTTTATAGCGTCAGATGTTGCAACATCCTGATTGGCTGGGGTAATTGCTAAAAGAATACAGTTTGGCTGCAATGCAAGAACCGAAGTTTTGTCAGTCAGTTCCTATAAATGTCTAGGGAAACATTTACAAACTAAGCAATATCATCAAAGTCTATATTCAGTGTGGCAGGATCATAATTCTCTAAATGCTAATTTATCATCTCTAAGAGGCTACACAGTTATATTTTGTTACTCAACAAAGACATGCTCTGCCTCTCAGCATATTACCTTCTCAACATATGAGCGAACCATATCTTCAATTTCCTGAACTATACTTTCAGGCTGTCCCTCTGTCGACAACCACAGTTGCATTGAGAAAAATAGATCAAGAAACATGTATTTATGGAAAACCAATAGCATGAGAATGAAGAAACATACCAACAGCAACTTTTGTTAAGCCAGGTAAATCTACCAATGTCAAATTGACAACTGCAATGAAAACCCAAGATGAGTTATCTGATTGAACCAATAGCCAAATCAAAATATATTGAGTCCTATATAAACCACCAAGAATCTATCAACCATAGAGTAAAAAGCTAAAAACTAAAAATGAAGCTATTGCACTGTCCTCCTAAAATCAACGACGGCTTAGAACATGTTAATATGAAGTTCACATAAAATAACTTTGTTGTTTTTTTTGTTTTTTTTTTAGCACTATATGAACAATAGGTACTAAACACACACAACCTGGGAAATACAAATGTTAGCAATTTGCACAAAATGATAATGCACAGGATAGAAAATAGTACTAAACTTGAGAAATTTCATAGCATTCAATTAGGGATTTTTATATTTTGAAAGCACAGAAAAATGCAACATAATGGGCATATATATGGTATCAATAATGCAAACCATCATTTGCCTGTCTTCCCGCAGATGCACTGCTGAATCCACAACAAAAGCCAGCACATGGTAAATAAAAGTAACATAACATAAGTTAAACGCACCATTTGGAGAGTAGATGCTGAGATTAATAGGAAGGGGAGAAATCTGTTTACTCTTGCCAGTCACCCTGTCAGTTTCTTGCTGGATCTCTGATCTTACCATAGCTTCATTAAGAAGAAATGTACAAAGTGTCAAAATCAAATCAAAGGCATAAATACTGCATTGTTTTAAATGATATTATACAAAAGATTCAATTCCAAAATGGATATGGTAATGGACTAACAGTACAGCAGAAGAAATACGACAACGTAATCTGGATAGCATAATAGTAAAGCAGAAGAAGCTATACAGAAAATCTGCATTGTAGCACAACTTCAAAACAGCAACATACCAAAATCTAGGAACTTCTTATTTCCAGTGTGAAGAAACTGTGCATAGTCTTGTTGTCCTGGTTCAATCTTGTAAAGTTGCAAAACCAATGGCCTTCTCGTTACAATTCCTGCCCCAAAACAAATGTTGCTATGTGAAAACAGAACAAAAGGGACGGACAGAGTATAAATATAGTAGTTTATAACTTTTTTTTCAAATAAATTACATATTTTTTATTCTACTAGCAGAGCAAGAGTGCAGTGGAGCAGAATTTTAAGGTGTGTTTCTACAATAATTCCAATGTGGCATCCTGAAAATTATAAGTATCAATTTTGGAGTATGTCTAAAATAGTGAAGTGGAACAGTTGAAGGTCAAAGACAAAAGGAAATGAAATATAATTTTATTTTTTAAATAGACATTTAGAATCAATGTCATTCTGATAAGAAAGTTTAACTCGAGTAAATCATGATTAATACCCATAAGCATAAACTCCAATCATTAGGGCAAAAAGTCTAAAACTAACTATAGTCTATAAAAGTTAGCATTTTTCTAACTTATCAATTAATTGTCACATTTTCTTTCAAATTAAGAGCTACTGGGAGTGTGCTGCAGTTCAATTAAAAAGACTTCTTTTTCTCTAAAGTAACCTTATTTTAGTCTGTCTTCTCTATCTGCACGTGTTAATAAAAGCATTTACTGGGGTACCAACTATCAAGTACTCATTTCTCTCTTCTTCTTAATGAAATAATAGATTCTTTTTTATATATATTTTGCTGGAATCAGAGCAAACCTGTTCTAAAGCAAATGATTTCATTTTATTTTCTGGAAAAAAGGATCAGATTTTTTAAGTTTTTGATATTCTATTCCAGTGATTCATCTCTATATGCATGCTCTCGATATGTCAACCAACATCCCGAAGCCTCACGATAACAGGATCTCTATTCCTATTTTAAATTATTTGTTACCACCAACTTAGGTCTTAGCGGGGGAAAAATCTCCAATTGAGAAACTACAGTCTAAAAAACTGAAAATTAACTCTATGAATACAATTCGTACAATTAAACCATTACCTGATCCTCTAGGTAGAAAATCCCGGCCGACGATGCTCTCCAACACCGAAGACTTCCCGGAACTCTACAAAAACACCATAATTCAGTCAAATCACTTTAAAAAAATACGTCAACAACGCGAAATTAACCATCACGACTAATAAACCTCCATCACAAACACCGATCAAACAAAAAACAACAAATTACAGATATAAACAAAAACAAAACCACAAAAAATAGGTATAGATGAATCGTACCTGTCCACCGAGGACGACGATTGTAGGAAGAGCATCCCAAAGAGTAGGCAAAGTTCGATCATCACCGTAATCACCGAGAAGCGTACAAGCCCTCTGTATTTTGTTCACAAGGCCAATGACGCCTTCCATTTCACTGAAAAACCTAACCCTACCGGTTTCACGATGCCGGAGATTCCTATCGACGGCGGATGCGGCGACGAATGAGAGGAGAATGAGCAGAAAAAATGTGAAGCAAATAACTGAATCTATTTTTATATTATTATTTTTTGACTTGGTAGAGTCGAGTGAAGTGAAGAGTTGTGTGTGAGGGTTTTTTGTGTGTTGATGTTCAAGTTAGTGCGCCACGTGGGGTAATCCTTTTATAGTTTCGTTTCAGGTCATGGGGTCCCCAAAAATATTTTTTAAAATTTTGACTATGGGCGGGATGTTATTTTATAATTTTTAATGTGTTGTCAACTTTAGTATCTAAAAAAATGATCAAGTATTCTTATTAAACACGTCCGGTAAAAAGTAAGAATTACATCTTACAACGTACCACTCTTAATAAATCTCGCATGTAAAGTTACAATGAATATGTTATTGTTATTGTTGTTCCTTTAATTTTGTATTAATTTCAATAAGACGTAAAACCTCTTATGTGTGTTTCAATTAATGTTATTGTGTCTAAATAAAGATAGAAATATAGTTTATACAATTAACTTATTTATCCCATTTGTGTCTGTGAACACATAAAAAAAATTCCAAATTTTTGGTTGATGTGATATGCTTGTGCATTTACCGGAAATCTATATAATATATAAAGCTGAATATCAGCTCGTTGATGTGGCATGCCTAAATGATCAGTATTACTATTTATCTATTTTTTCAGAATTTTCAATTTTTCCTTTCATTTTCTATTCAAAAAATTGTTAAAAACATTATGAACATTTATAACAGTTAACCCTTCCTTCCAAAATAAATCGTGCAGTGTAATGACTACAAAATTGTAGTAACTACAAAAGGAACATTAATTTGATTATATATTTATAAATAAAAAAAACCAAAAAAAGGAATGTTAATTTAATTATATATTTATAATAAAATTAACATTAAACTTAAAAAGGGAATGTTAATTTCATTATGTATTTAGAATTAATCTAACATTAACTTAAAAATGGAACGTCAATAATTTAAAAAGGAACATAAATTTTGCTTAAAGTGCCAATTGGTAAATTAATACTAATTTTCTATATTTGGGATTATTTGCTTTTACTACTAAAGGATGATTAAAGAGTAATGATTCAACAAATTATAGTAACCTTTAAATAGATTACATATTTTTTGAAAAAAAGATCATATGTAGCTGTCATCTAGATCTTGTAACTTATTTTATTCTTTCTTAAATTACTAATAATAACCATCAATTAATATAACCAACCAAATTCACATTAATTGGAAAACAACATAATTGTAGCAAAGAGGAATAGCATTTTATGCAAGTTATCCCTGTAGTTCAAATACATAGTAAATTAATTGTGTTAAATATCTCGTAAGAAAAAATGTTATTTTATTTACATACTTTTATGCACCTAAACTTATATCATTTAATTATAATTAATTAATATATATTTTGACAATAATTAATCACTTAATTATGATAACTTAATATAGCAATATAAATAATAATAAGTATGAATAAATATTTTTCGACAACTATAAATTGTTTTTTTTTTGTGTGTTTGGTTTAGCGTGACACTTGTTACGTTACTTTAGAGTAATTATTAAGAGTGTATTTCAATATCAAAGTCTCCACTCTCTACATTCCTCTTTGTTTTCTTAATCTGTTCTAGGTATTTATATTGCGATTTAACTAAATTTAAATCTACGTATTATTATTTATAGGTAACTTTTTTTAGGACGACGCTTTCAACTGAATTTTTTATATTTTTAGAAAGATCCAAACCCAAAAACTTCGAATTAAAATGAAGAGATCCGAAATCATCTCACAAAACCATCTACGTTGGTGACACGAAACTCCTTAAAACTATATAATCTAATGATAGAACAAAAATAGAAGGCGGTTTTTTATAGGGAGATTACAAAAATTAAAACAATTAGAGAAGTTATAGGATCTCCAGCTTTATTTGCATGGTTATTACTAATTAATAGCATTCAGAATCACGTAAATACAAAATGAAAATTTAGTATAAATTTATTTTTATCGTGACTAAATTTAAATTTATGCATTGCAAACCTATTTTTGGCCGATCTATTCCAAAATTCAACTAGTCTGAACCTTTCAATCATAACAACTTAAATATACGTTATTGAAGCTGAAATTATCGCGGCTGCTGGCACTATAATTTTTGCTCCAGACCAAGAAATTGTTCTTCGTATACTAAAAGTTACGATGTTGTTAGATTAACGACAAAAAGTTGTGTAACCTTTTTGTCTGTACACACTTTGTACTGTATTTTGGCAGCTCATCTATTATTAGACCCACCTCTATTTTATCCTCCGTTTTTTATATTTGGATAGTAAAATAAAAAATGGGCTCTCCAACCACTTTTTAATTAACTCTCTATTTCACTTTTTTATTATTTAATTATATTTCTATTATTTTGTAATTAACATATTATTTTTAATATAAGGTCATTAATTAAATATCTAACATTCATAAAAAAAATATATATAATATGACATTTTAAAAAGTATATTATTTGATATACACTACTTTCATCCCGAATTAATAATATTTCAATTTTTTAAAATTTTCATCACTTTAATATAATTTGATATTATTATTAATTTTCACTATGAAGAATGCACAGAAGTAAAATGATAAGATGGAAATTTTAATTTAAAAATAGGCCTAACCCATCGGTGGCCCCCTAAACTTGGCACCAACTTTCACTTAGGCACCTCAAGTAGGCGATGTTCATTTTAGACACCTCATGTAGGGTCTCACTGTGTCATTTTGACACTTTTGGCTGACTAAGCACAGTACGTGTGCTACACGAATTTTGAGCGCGTCAGAGACTTTTTTTGTAAATATTTTGATTTTTTTTGTAAATATTTTCTTCTCCTTCTTCTTCCTTGCTTTCTCCCTTCCATCTTCCCCACCTTCTACCATCCTCCATCACCACACAACTTTTTTAAACTCTTTGATTCTTCCATCTTCTTTGAAAATCGAATTTGCATCTTGATTCATATTCAAAAACAGAATC
>JAJOOO010024890.1:0-22603 GCA_029582685.1 Solanum piurae | reverse complement strand
AGGTGAAATCACCATTAAAATACATCTAACCTACCAGCAAGCAAGACCCAACAATAATATCAACACATATTTGCTAAATCACACCCCAAGAATGGGGTTTTTTAGCCACACATCAAGAAATAACAAAATACACCTAAAATGATAGTGGAATCAAATGGGTATAAGAAATTAAACCTTGATTTAAGAAAAGGAAGATGAATAGAGAAGACTCACTTCCAACTTGGGGAAGATGAACTCCTTTCTTCAAGTTTTCCAAAACCCTCTGCAAACTTGAGAGTAAAAAGTACTAAAAATTATGTTGTTTAAAATTTACACTAAAGTCTTTTTCTAAAATTTGATACTAAGCTATAACTCTCAACGAGTATTTATAGTTTCAAACATCGATGCTACAGTGGATCACTAGGAGACATTAGTTGGATGGTGTAGTTCATCGTCGTCTGGCACCATCCTTCGGCATCTTCGTGCTCTGGGTCATTGGGCGACATAGTACTACTTCGCGGACCTTCTCGGTGATGCGCCGACTGCTCCCTTTTTATGTCGACTTGATTCCTTCCTTCGGGGCTCAGCACACTGGAACAAAAGGGGAAGTGAGACACTTCGGTGATTCAACAAGTGGACTCGGCGATCCTCAAGTCTTCGTTTTCTTGTTCTTTTCATCATTTTCGTTCCTTTTTGCGAAGTAGTGTCTATGCTTTCCTTTAAACTTCAAATACCTGAAACTTAAAGGTTTTCATTAGATATTGAGATAAAATAAGCATTTGAGGACACAATTTCTATTAAAATATAGCCCTAAATGAGTCCAATTTGTGAACTCATCAAATACAGGTGATGTGCACTATCACTTTGGAGAGGTCATGTTCAGTAGGTCATCCACCTTTCTTGATTGGCAATCATCAATGTACATTTTGTACTTCTTTTCAAACTTTTGACCATTCTTTCAAATATTCATCGTTGCCTTGTGCAGTTGCATTCATATATGCAAATCATGAAAATATAAATAGAAAGGGACAAATGAGGCATTGGGGACACTAATAATTGAGCTAAATCGACCTCAAATGAGTGCAAATCTATCATTTATTTACCTCTGGACTTAACTTAGCACCAAGGGGACTTTGAGGTAGAGGGTCAATTAGGGTAGTCTCTAGTCGCAATATCTAGTCCTAAAGTACGTACCCCATAGGTTGTCTTAAATGACTTAGCTAGTTGATCGACAGAGCCTTTACAATATGATACGGAGTTCTACCTTGGCGAGTACACTTTTTCTCTCAGTGTGGGAGTTACATCGAATTTCATGTTATAGATCACATGGTCTATTGTTGGTTAAACCAATATCGTACAAAAGAACTATGATTTTCCTTAAGTTTTTACGTTATGTCCTTGTACTAACACATTGGTCTTGTATCATGTTTTCATATGATCTTGCTTTTTTCTAATCTTTTAAATATCCTACTTGCTCATGCATTTCATGTTTTAAGCCTATTATGATATCATGTCTATGCTTATGAATGTTTCCCATACTTAATACATTTCATATACTAATGCATACTTATGCCTATATTATTTCATAGTTTAGGGGCCGCCATTTCTCCTTCCTCTTGTTGCTAGTTTGGATTGCCCTATAAAATTTTGGATTGGTGAGTCCTCATACTTCGAGGACAAGACCACTGATGTTTTTAGTTTGTTCAGTTTTATGCCTTTAGTTTTAGAATCTCTACGTGGTGTATGGGTTACATCCCAACCACTCTTATGATGTTATAGAATGTCTTGTCTTGTCAAGAGATACTTATAATTTCGGGATCTATGTTCAAACTCTCTTCCTGGATATGAGACATTATACTTAACTCTCTTATTGTATATTCTATTGTCTTTTATGTATGTAAAGTGCTTGTGTATGGCCTCTCACGATTCTGTACGCCATGTCACATCTAGGGTATACATTGAGTCATGACATCCAATAATTTAAATAGAACCCCGTTGTATAACCATCGGGGCCAGGGTATTTATCGATACCACATTTCTTCAAATATTAAAAAATCTCTTATTCTTCAAAATTAACTTGTAATGCCTCTTTTTCAACTTTATAATTGTTGGTGTTGGATTGAGAGTATAGAGAAATCAAGAAATATTAAAAAGTGAGAAGGAAAGTTGAGACTTCTTTAATTTCTTATTGACTTGAAGTTACAAAAATACTAAAATATGCCCACATGATATATAGGCAAAAAGATAATCAAATAATCATATTCTATAGGTCTTGTAACCCACTACGATAATGAATCAACAACACTAATAAAACTTGAGTAAATATAGAAAACTACTTGACAAAGACCAAAAGAGTACTTCTACTAAACTACCCATGACCCTATGCACTCAGTCTTGTTTTGAATCACTCTTCAACTTACCCTCTTGATTGAAAACTATAGACACCAAACAATCCATTGAAATAACAGAATTTATCTTTTGATAAATCCTGTGTCAATACATTAGCTAGCTGCTCTTGTGTGTTGCAATATTCCAACAATATTTTTACTCCTTTACTACCAAATCACAGATAAAATGATAATGAATATCAATATTCTTTTCATGCTATGGAATGCTGGGTTCTTTGTCATGGAGATAGTTACTTTATTGTTGCAAAATATATATGTTTCTCCTCTCTGCTCTGGTTGAAAATCTGCTAACACACTTCTTACCTAGATGGATTAACAAGGTGCATGAAGTGACTACAATATACTAAGCTTTTGAAGTTTAGCGTGCTTATTTGAACTCCAAGTCACCACACCTGAACCTAAAGTGAAAACATTTTCCAAAATACTTCATCTATTGTCCAATGAACTTACCCAGTCAGTATCTGTGTACCAGCACAATCTAAAATTATTTGTATTGGAGTACCGAATACCAAACTCCAAAGTTCCAACAATGCTAGAACCAGCTTCACTGTCTCAAATTGAGCTACTGGAAAAAATGTTTCTTCAAAATCAATACCATATTGTTGTGCATACCCTTTTTCCACAAGACTCTCCATGAGTTGCTGAAATTGGTAAGCTTTGTGACACCACTGAAGAATCTGAAAGTGTATCCGAAGGGGTTGTCTATTTTCCTTCATCTTCAATGATTCCAAGAGGCATAGGAATATCTTCTCGCACTAGCTTTCTATTCCAATCCCAACTTGCATTTTCATCAAATATTACATCTCTTCTAACTAAGATACTTCCATTAAAAGGGTTATACAATCTATATGCTTTGGAGTGAGTACAATAGCCAACAACAATGCAATTTTATATTTTTCATCAAGCTTTTGATGAGCTTATGAACTTATCAAAGCATAAGAAACACACACAAAAACCTGTAAATGAAATACATTTGGTTTCTTAAAATGCCAAGTTTCATAAGGAGTTTTATTCATAATAGCTTTTGTTGGTGAAAGATTCAACATGTAAACATATGAAGCCACAACTTCTGCCCATAACTGATTTGCGAGTTTCTTTGCTTGTAACATGCTCTTTGCCATCCCCACCACAATCTGATTCTTCCATTCAACGATACCATTTTTCTACAGAGTATAAGGAGGTTTTAACTCCCCATGGATTCCATTTTTTCACAAAACAAATTGAATTTGTTGGACACGAACTCTTCTCCTCTATATGTGCAAAGAAAAGTGACATTTCCTCTACTTCGGTTCTCTACCGAAGTCTTAAATATTTGAAACTTTTCAAAGATTTTTGACTTGTTTTCCAGAAAATACAACCAACTCATGCATCTATAATCATCGGTAAACAACAAGAGCTAATTACTCCTACCTAAGGACTTAGTCTGCATAGGACCACATAAGTCAGCGTGTATTAGTTCTAAACATTTAGAAGTTCTCCATGCTCTTCCTGATTTGTTTCCCATAAATGCTACCTTCACATAAATCAGGAGAACAAATCTTTGGTAATCCAAGAACCATACCTTTATCACCTAGTAATTTAAGGCAGTTTATGTTGAGATGACCGTACCTCAAATGCCACAACTTCAAGTCATCTTTTGCACTTGCAACAAGGAAAAAAAATTCCATATCAGAAACATTCAGCGGAAACATCTTATTTAGAATCATGGTAATATGAAGCTTTTTCCCAAACTTCTTCTCTGTAATGACACAAGCATCAAACCATATTTCCACTTGCCATGGCGCTGATGCCAAATTTGTTGTACTAAGAGTACAGAGAAATATGTTAATAATAAAAGAGAGAAGGAAAGTTGTGACTTCTTTAATTTCCGATTAACTAGTACATAAATAACAAAATATGCCCACATGATATACAGGCTATGAGATAGACATCTAATCCTATAATATAGGTCTTATAACCCACTATGACACTTAATCAACAACACTAATAGAACCTGAGTAAATTTAGGAATCTACTTAACGAAGAAAAAAAGACTAGTTCTACTAAACTACCCATGTCCTAATTCACTCAGTCTTGGTTTTTAATCACTCTTCAGCACTTGGGTGGTTGCAAATATTTTCAATGGATATCCATCCTGCATATTCTGTGTAAAATTTCCTGTAAAAAATATATTTTCTCTTTGATTCTATTAGGATCAACTATAGTCTCTTCATGTAGTACAATTTTGTCAATGTGATTATATCTCTTTTGAGCATGAACAGTCTGGTAAAAAAATGGTGATTCAATCCCCCCTTCTTGAGCCATAAAGCCCTTTATCTCTATCTCCAAACCACTTCTTCATTCATTAGATATCCTTCATATTCTATGAAAAAATTGGATTTCTTAGAAATTTCTTCCTCTGTCAGTGCTCTATTCTCCTAACAAGAGTATAAAAGCAATATATTCATTCTTTGAATGTTTCAAATTCTCCAACTCTTTCCTACTCCATTCTTTTATATTTCCTTTGAGGGCTTTGAGTTGACATGATAGAATGTAATATGGCATCCCAGAAAAGGAAAAAGTATTCCACTAGTTACAAACTCTACCAACAAATCCTTCAGAGTTTACCCACCAATTTTAAACTTAAAATGTGACTTAGATTGTTCCCATTGTCCACAAAAGAGAGCAAGGGAAACATGATCTGAAATCACTCTTTGTAAAGTAGATTTTGTTATGTTGCTAAATCAATTATTTCATTCCATGGAAACCAACTTTTCTATTCTAGAGGTATTCGTATGATTGCCTCCTTTAAACTAAGTGGAAGTATCATCATCTACCTTCTTTCCAATTTGTTATTAGTAGCATAAACACCAATGATATGGCATTAAAAATAACTCACGACCTTGAAATTACAAGTTATTGTATAAGCTCCAACTTGTAAGATCTCCCCCATTCCATACTCTAGAGTTCCAAACTAGAATCATTCTACTACTGGTTCCACGAGATTTAATAAATGCACTTCTAATCCATCTCCCAACTAACGTTTAATTGATAATATCTTTCACATTCCCCTCTAATTTGTTTCTTGGAAGTACCTTATGTTTGTCTTCAAATCTTGAACGAAACTTGCACAACTCATGTTATCCCCAAGTCATTTAACCCCCTAAAATTCCACAATATCAATTTGAGCTTCATGGGATGGGTTGAAGACTCCCCTTTACTTTTAGATCTATCTCTATTAGTTTTGAATATAACATGAAGGGATAGCAAACTCTTTAACTTTTGTGTGCCTTTGAACTTGGTCTTTTTTAAAATGAATGTTTTCTCCATCTTTCCCTCTTACCTTCATGCAATAATCTACTTAAGAAGATCCAGTGATTCCTCATCATGAACCTAAAAATGTACTCCAAATACCATGTGTAGTTTAAATATTTTTTTTCAAATTTACATTGTAGCCTTCATATTTTAATAACCCTAAACATCATTTTTGGAAATTTTGAGAAACATATCATATTAACCATCCTGATAGCTTCACCATATCATGTTTGTTCAGTTTATGACGTTAGTTTTGTAGCTAGATCAAAAAGTTGAGATTTTTGAATGTTTAGGAGTTTGGAAACTTTCAAATTGATATATGTAACTTTAGTTAATATTTGGAGCTACGAGTCTTGGATTAGTATTTTTATGTGGACTTGAGCCCGTGAGTTGAGTTATTAAGTAAATTTAGACCAAGGTTCGACTTTGGTCAATTTTTGTATTCGGATACTATTGGATTTATCTTGACTCCGTTGGATTCAAAAAGTAATTTTAGGCCTAGGTAAGGCCTTGGTTTAATATATGAGGATTACGAGTCATTTTGATATTTTTAAGGGAAATTAGTTAGTTGTCGTTTTAATGGTTGCCGAGTTTTGGAGACCTTGAATACATGTTTTGATGGTTCTAATGTATCAAAAATGTTGACTTAGTAGGGTAGCGTATTTGCTTTGTGTGCATAGGATTCCGAATGAAATGTCTGGGCGACTGATCCTGTCATAATATACTTCTTCCTATTATAGTACCGGCAACCAAGGTCGAGCATACATACGGCGATCTTCATGCGTGAATAGCCACGAGGAAAGCAAGGGGGTAGATGATAATGAGAAAGGACGCCACGTCTGGACGGGCAATATGGATGAGCGTCCAAGAGTCCATTTAAGGAATGTTGTGCCTTGGTGTGTTGTTCTGATGTCTGATGAATTGTTCATAGTGAATGTTGGATCTTCTTATATGGTCGCGTGAGTGTTATTTGTTGTGCATTGCCATCGCATGAGTCCTACTGTGATTACATAGGTCTAAGTATCATAGGCAGCAGGATCACATGCACTCTGTTGCGATCACACAAATAAAAAATGGGATGACTTATTTCTCTCTTGGTAATTGCATTCAGAGGGTCACGATCATGTAGAGTAAGTGACATGGACATAATTTTATTTCCCGACATACAGATTTTTGTCCATTCCTCCATTGGTGGGACCTAAGAGCTTGGTTTAGCTGATTTCAAAGAGACATTTTAAGATTTAACTTTTGGGTAAGTGAATTTTACCCCAACCCTTCACTATCAAGTTATTACTTCATGATTTTAACATTAAATCAGTGTTTCTGAACTCATAATTTAGGGACCTTCTCGCGAACTTGAATTTTGATAAATTGGGATTTAAGCATGCTTTCTAACTTGTTTTTTGATAAGATTTTGTGTTTGAGTTACTAAATCTTAGAGTATCATGTGTTTCTATAAAAAATAATTCCAAAATTACCTTAGCTCTCGGGTTGGAATTTTTGGTGTCACGACCCAAAGGATACCCTAGCTGTGACATGGCATATAAGAGCTCGATATGACCAGCACAACCTACTTGACATACATAATGCATTAGGTATTACAATAGAAGAGAGAATAGGTAAAATCGTCTCATATCATAAAAGTAAGTTTAAAACATAAAAGTGGAATCATATCTATGTCTTGACAAGCAATCTATACCGACATACGAGTGGTCGAGACGTAACTCATACACCATGTATAAAGTCTTGAGAAAAGCAACAAAAGAAATAAAAGTCTTCATTGCCTTGACCTCAAAGTATGAGGACTCACCCATCCAATTGTAAAGTAGAAATCCACACTAGCCATGAGCGGAAGAAGAAGGGTTATGATGAGTTCAAGATTTAGACTCATTTAGGGATTAATTTTGATGGTTTTAGTATCCTCAAATTCCTAAATTATGCTTTAAACTAATGTTAAAGCATTGATTTGCACGTATGTAGGCTAATGAGCAAGGCAAGAACACTATCGGGCATTAAGGAGCAAACAAGCTAAAGAAGTGAAGAAAAGCGATCTTGGTGATCGCCAAGACCACTCGGCAAACCGCCGAGTGGCTTTTTAGCCCGCCCAAAGCTCCACTGTCCCAGCCCTAGGGAAGAACCAACTTGGCAAATGGAATGGGTAATCAGTGAATCACCGAACGACTATGCGATGGCAACCTTGATCGCCTAAAGTCACAGAACCCTGAGGACAAATGGCCAATGCAAATTGGTGATGGATTGGAGCAAATAGTGGATCACCGACTTGTTCGGCAAGGTCTGGCTTATCTCTTCCAATGGCATTACAGGCCCAAAATTGGGCAACTATAAACTAAAATTTAAAATGAAATTTTAGGAGAAAGGAGTATTATTCAGTAGAGTTCTTGATCCCCAAGTTTGAGAGTTAGAGTTTTCTCTTAGTTTTTGAGTTCCATTGAAGACTTTGAAGCTTTTGAGGATCAAACTTGAAGATTTGCAAGTGGGTCTTTGAATTTACTCATTTTAGACCAATTTAAAGACTTGGGAACCTTTACCCAGATTATGGCTAATGTATTTGATAATCGTTTTTCTATTTTTATGATGTGTAGCTAAAACCCCAATTCTTGGGGTGTTATCATGTGTTTATTTATATAATTATCTTATGGGTATTGTTGTTTAATGATGAAATTTTTATTTTAATGTGGGTTTAATCATTAGCTGTGATTTAATCTATGAATTGTTGTTGCAAATTCAATTCTAATTTTGTGTTCTTGGCTTGCTTGAGAGAGGTTGTAGAACCAAAGCTTTTGATTAATGATTTGAAGGTATTGGGTTGATATGAGTTTAACTCGAGAGAGTGAATCCTAAACTCAATTCTACCCATCTAGCTCGAGGGAATTGATGCATTAAGGTTGTGGGCTATTTTTCTCATTAAGCTTGTCGATGTTCGAGAGAAATCGCCTGAACCGTAATAGTTGTCCGAGAGAAAGCTATTGCATTTAATGTCCAGTCTATCCACAATATTTCAGCATATCATTGTTAAATTTCAATTACCCATATAGCGTAAATAGTTGATAAGCCATCACATCCCGAGAATTCCTCTTAATATTGTTGTTTCCCTTATTTTTGTACTTGTTTTAGCTGTTAATTGACAATCCAAACCCCCCATCTGACATTCATTGTCACCCATTTAGATTTGTTTGTATGTTTTTGATAATTTCTAGTCCTATAACCATTTAGACCATATTATAACTTTATAACTGAATTTAAGCACGTACCGCTCTATGTGTGTTCGACCCCAACTCTTTGTTGGATTTTATACTAGATTACAATCATCTACACCTAGAATCAGATGAGGTGTATTTTAAACGTTAATCAGGCCGCACCCTATATTATAAAACAATATAGGAACACGTATGAATTAGTACATGGAATGTACTAAGTATGGGGAAATTCATAAAAAGACATAAACATGATCATATGAGGATTTAAACAAGATATGCATTACCTAGCTAAAACATGAGTAAAAACCTTTAAAGAATGTAAGTCATAAAAAAGGTCAATGCAATATTAAAACATAATGGAAGCTTTAATAAAACCTTTGAAGGTAACATAGTTCATTTTGTGGGATATTTACTATTAACCAACATTAAGACCATGTGTGCTATAACATGGAATCCAATGTCACCCTCATATCAAAAAGGGGATTCTATTAGCCAAGGTAGTCTCTGTAAGAAACTCATTCATATTATATTTGTGGATCCACTAGATAGGTTATTTAAGATGATCCAACGGGGGCACCTACGTAGTTTAGAATAAGGAGATGGCTTCTAGAGACCCGACCTCTCCTAACAGGAGAGCCTACATGTGAAAGTCCTCTCGATTCCACATAAAATATCGATAGAATTAGTTATAATCATATTCATATTATCATACTTGGATAGGCACAATTAAACTACCAATTAAATCATAAGTCATCATAGATTAACTCCTAAAAAACATGATTTATACATGTGTGAGAAAACCTTTCACAACCATGATTTCATAATATGTTAGAAATCATTTCACGATTCATTCATACTTATCTGATAAGCATCCTTAATTCATAAACATTATTTTCATAAAACACACATAGTATTCATAATCCATACTTCATAAATTCATAAGTTTTCTTCATAAATTCATCATCATAATGAAGTAAAAGAGCATGGGCCTATATGAAGTCAATTGGAAATCATGTATTTTAATTAAATCATGCATAATAATATTGAAATTGAACAATTGAATGGTAATCAAATAAGATCCATGGAGATTGACTTAAACCCTAATCGAATTAGGTGAAATTGAATTAGTGCTTGAGATTCTTTTGGAAGATCAATGGAATCCATTGGTGAATTCCCAAATACCTTGATAATCAAATCCCTAAAATGCAAAGATATTAAAGTCTTGAAGCTCGGAACCCTAACTTTTCTTCCTTGAAATTGAGAGAGAATTCAGAGAGGATGAACTTGGCTGGGATTTGGGGATTTGAGAGAATGACAGGGTTTGGGTAGTTTTAGGAATTGAAAAGTAGTTATAGGACTTAGAAATAGGGCCAAAATGATATAGTATAGGTATTAATTGCATAGGAAAAGAACTGAATGCTCAACTTTTGCTTGTTGATAATTAGTGTAACACCCGGAAACTAGTGAGTTGAACTAGTGTGTTGTAGTGGAGTTTTGGAGTGTTGTAGGAGGGTTAAAACTCATAGGAATGACTCCCGTACTTAGATTGACATGTTTAGGGGTTAAATGTCCAGGTACGACTCCCCAAGGACCACCCAAGGGGTCCTTGAGGAGGACCCCAAAACAGTCCCCCAAAACAGTCAAAAAGTGTGACCTACGGTTGCAAACCACGCCCCTTAGATCAACCTACGCCCCGTAGGTCATGGGCGTAGTTCAGGCCTGCAACACCCTGCAAGTTTTGAATCCCTGGTCAAAATGACAGATTCAAACCACGCTCAGTAGACCCATCCACGGTCCGTGGATGGGGAGCCGTGGATGCCGCAAGTTTTTGGTAGTTTAGTTTTAAATTAAGCTTTGAGGGTTAGTTTAGTAATTAGTTTAGGGGTTAGGATGGACGTTTAGTTAATTAATTACCCTCCTATAAATAGTTAATAGACCCCTAAAACTAAGTCATTAGCTCATTCATCTAAAGACCCCCAAATTATTCTCCAAGAAATCCTCTCTCTAGAATAGAAGAAGAATAAGAAGAAGAAGAAGAAAAGAAGAGAAGAGGGACAACATCTAGGTCGATTCTCCATTGATTTTAAGCTTTGTTTGAGGATTTGATTGAAGGTATGTGAAGCTTATTCATCTATGGGTTCCTCCACCCACAGAGCCCCAATAGTAATCCCCCAATTGTGGATCAAAAATCCCATTCTAGCTAAGGTTGTTCTTACATTATGGGTAGGGTTTGGGTGTGATTATAATCTAGTGGATATCACCCAATTATGATTGATTTAGATTTTATTAATTATAATATGATGATTTCATGTGATTTCAATGATGAAACCTAATTTAAATTTATGAATGTGATCTTTGTGGGTTTATGCCATTAGAGGCAAAGTTGAAGGTTCATATGTGATCTTCCTAATTCAATGTTGTGTGTTGTCATTCATCAAAGTTAGGATCATATAATAATGAATTGAACAAGACTCTATTGTATATGATTGTTCTTGATTTATAAATCTAGAATTGAACCTTTATGATCAATTAAGGCTAGATTCAACTAGTAATTAAAGATGTAATCGAATTACCCTGAAATCTAGGTATAAAGAAGAGATTAAGAAAGAAACCTTGAGAGTATGGTTGTGATCCTAATAACTAGGGTTTTAGGGTGAAGTTAATGTGATTAACTATTGATACTAAGAGTTTGAGAGTAAAGTCTAAAAGAAAATAGAAGTCAAATAGGTTGAATTGTGGTGAAAGGCCTATACTCACCTAACCTACCTTAATAATTCTTGATAGATGAAAGTGATAGAATCACTTGAGCATGGAAGGGTTGTCAAGGACATTTTTCCATCAGAGATGAGTGTTAAGCAAGGCTTAACAAGTAAACCTTGGGGTGTATGCTTGGCTCCAACTGGATATTGACAATGAGATGGAGTGTCACACAAGATAGGGTATAGACTCTAAGAAGAAAGTACAAAGACACCTAGTTGATGTGAGGACTATCTAAGAAAATGGGGAACTCCTACATAGTAGAGTGTGGGTTTTCCCAAAGTTATGTCTCATGATATGGGATACTTCACATAGTTGAGCTAAGGTTCCTAGTAGCAATGTCCACGTCCAATTAACTAAGACATGCTTGAGAAACATCTCATAGTGTTCAAAGCATAATGAACTAAGACTTACTTAATGAAGTAACTCATAGTGTTCAAAGTATAAATGGAGTTAGACATGCTTAAGTAAGTATCTCATAGTATCCATGATAAAAATGAACTTAGACATACTTAGGATAGTACCTCATAGGGTTCAAGTTATTAATGAACTAAGATGTGCTTAAGAGAGTACGTCATAGTGTTCTTCAATTAAAAGAGAGGAACTAGGTTCCAAACCAAGAAGTGTTAGCATGAGGACTTAAAGGTAGTACTTAGCATGTATATTATTATGGGGTGCTATGCATGCATTGCACAAGTATGACTTAGGTTCACTAAAGAGAAGTCTTGAGATAGGATTAGGCTAGAGTTGCCTTTCCTAGTTATAGTAGACTAAAGGTGAGAGATTCCCTTAGTTTTGAGAGATAAGTTAATATAGGCCAAAGTCGGGTGAATATGACTAGGATGACTTTAAGGCTATGCTTAGTGTGAAGGGTAGTATGGGATGCCTTTCATGCATTGCACAAGTGTGTCTTGGGATTACTTGGAAGTTTGATACCCTTACGGAATAAAGAAGCTTAAGAGTTGACCATGTACATAGATTATAATTAAGATGACATGAAGACCTAAGTCTTGAATGTTAAGGTGGACTACGCCCAAGAATGACCAAAGAGATGTACTTAGCTTGGATGGTATTATGTGATGCTATCCTTGCATTGCACAAGTGTACTTGGAGGTGGCTTGTGAAGTAGTTGTCTTGTAATATGAAGGACTTAAGGTTGAGTATGTAACCATGAAAATATTAGTAAAAACTATGGCATGAAAATGATGTATCTCTAATGCTCATTAAATATATCGCATGTTGACTTGTGTTTATATGATTCTTGTGTTGATGATTATTCTATAGATATGTTTATTGTCTTATGACCATGTTATTATCTCTTATGTCTTATGTTGACTAACCATTTGAGATGCTCTTATGATGTTTTTCTAGCTTTCATACTTGGTACATTTTTTACTAACACATATTGCCTACATTCTAATCAAATGTAGGGTTTGGAGACTTGAGTTGCTTGGAAGATAGGTTTCTAGAAGTTGCAAGGAGTTGAAGATTTTAGTGAGTCCTCATAGCTTCGAGGACAATAAACGTATTACCTTTATGTCTTTATTTTCATGTTTTTAGACTTAGCATGGGCTGCGTCCCAAAGACTTTTATTCAAGAGTTAAACAGATGGTTTGAGACAAAGGTTCTAGTAAAGACTTCCGCTTGATTTTATGAAATAAGACATTGATTGTAATAGTTTTAAATTTTCCCATATTCGTTATTATCTTATGTTAAGAATGTGCTAAGGGTTGTATGTGACCCCTTCGGGGTCAAGTACGCCGTGTTATTACTAGGGGGTGCTCTCGGGTCGTTACAAACTTGGTATCAGAGCATAAGATTTTGAGATAAAATTTAGGATGTCTCAAACCACATCTAAGTAGAGTCTTATTCATGGGTGTGAGTCATGACACATTTTTTGAATAGAAGGCTATTGGATGCTTTGGAAAAATCTCACTTCTTTATTCTCCAAGTCGTGCCATAGATCTATAAGCTCTCTCTCTTATCCCTTATCCGATGGTATTTAGGATGTGACTATTAGTAGGGTTTATGCTACAAGGAGTGAGGGATAAAGGTTGGTTGAGATTCCAACTATGGCTATGTGACTTGGTAAGATTTGGAATGATAGACTTTGAAGTTGTTTTTAGTATGCATGATGTTTAGAAAAGTTTGTGTAGGATTACTCCTAAGTGGGGGATAGTGTGCCTATCTAGCAAGGTTATTGAGTGGTTATGTTTATTTCTTGGTTGAACCCGACTTAGCTATAATGAGTTTTGAGGTATTTTGATAGATTGGTTGAATAGGGTGTTTGAGTAATGCCTAGATGGGTTGAGTGAATAGACTCATCTAAGAAGGGTAGAAGTGTAATTCACCATGGTTTAGGATCATTTTATGTGGTGATGTGAAATCTAAGTGATGTTCATGAATTAGAGTTCTTAGAAATGTTCACCTTGAGAGGTGTGGTGAGTTTGAGAAGTTTAGTCTTAGTTTGTTAGGCTCATGTGAGATCTTGAGTGAGATTAGTAAGGTTGCTTGTAAGCTTTAGTTGCTTAGTGAGAAACTCTCTAATTTAGAAGTACCGGTAGAGGTCTTGGACCGGCAGGTCAAGATATAGAAGAACAAGGAAGTTGTTCCATAGATTGGTAAGGAGTGTTCTTTAGTAAGGAATATAGTTAGGAGTGCTACTTCGGAGGCCAAGGGCCAATGAGATGTTCCGATGTCCTCATCCTTTCCTTCTAATCTCATTCAAGCTTGAGATGATAAGTTCCTCTTGATTTGCTTTTATGTGAAGTCATGTGTGAATAGAATGTTTCCATGATCTTCTTATGTGATGCATGTTAATGAAATCTTAGGTCTTGTTAGAAATGACTTAATTGCATTGTTTCCTCATGTTGTAATGCATTTGAATAAGACTTGCATATAGACTTTATGAATTGATTATGAGCATGCCTTGGTGGTTGGAGTTGGAGGGTTTCCCCTTGAATAGATGCTTTCATGAGAATATGCATTTTAGGCTCCATGAGTGTGTGATGAGCATGTTTTAGCTAGTAGATGTTAGTTCCTCCTTGAAAATGAGTAGATATATAATTTGATGCATTTTGGGTTGGTAAAAGTACTTCGTACTCCCTTATGATGCATTGTATGTGTTTATATTAGAATTGAAGTTTCTTCCTTGATAATGTGCATTAGGTGTAGTACATGCATAATGGGCTGCTAATTTAAGGTTTTAGACTTTAAGAAGTGTTTGAAGTATCATTCGAGGACGAATGTTCCCATGTGGGGGATATTGTAACACCCCGGAAACTATTGAGTTGAACTAGTGTGTTGTAGAATCTTGTAGTGGAGTTTTGAGGGTTAAAACTCATAGGAATGACTCCCATACTCAGAATGACATGTTTAGGGGTGAAACGTCCAGTTACGACTCCCCAAGGACCACCCAAGGGGTCCTTGAGGAGGACCCCAAAGTAGTCCCCCAAAACTGTCAAAAAGTGTGACCTACGGTTGCAAACCGCACCCCTTAGATCAACCTACGCCCCGTAGGTCATGGAAGTAGGTCAGGCCTGCAACACCCTGCAAGTTTTGAGACCCTAGTCAAAATGGCGGACTCAAACCACGCTCAATAGACCCATCCACGGTCCATGGATGGGAAGCCGTGGATGCCGCAAGTTTTAGGTAGTTTAGTTTTAACTTAGGCTTTCAGGGTTAGTTTAGTAATTATTTTACGGGTTAGAATGGACGTTTAGTTAATTAATTACCCTCCTATAAATAGTTAATAGACCCCTAAAACTAAGTCATTAAATCATTCATGTAACGACCCCCAAATTATTCTCCAAGAAATCCTCTCTCTAGAATAGAAGAAGAATAAGAAGAAGAAGAAGAAGAGAAGAGAAGACGGGCAGCATCTAGGTCGATTCTCCATTGATTTCAAGCTTTGTTTGGGTCTTTTATTGAAGGTATGTGAAGCTTATTCATCTGTGGGTTCTTCCACCCATATATCCCCCATAGTAATCCCCCAATTGTGGATCAAAAACCCCATTTTGCCAGTTTTTGGTAGTTTAGTTTTAAGTTAGGCTTTGAGGGTTAGTTTAGTAATTAGTTTATGAGTTAGGATGGACGTTTAGTTAATTAATTACCCTCCTATAAATAGTTAATAAACTCCTAAAACTAAGTCGTTAAATCATTCTTCTAATGACCCCCAAATTACTTTCCAAGAAATCCTCTCTCTAGAATAGAAGAAGAAGAAGAAGAAGAAGAGACGAGAAGAGGGGCAGCATCTAGGTCGATTCTCCATTGATTTCAAGCTATGTTTGGGTATTTTATTGAATGTATGTGAAGCTTATTCATCTATGAATTCTTCCACCCATAGAGCCCCCATAGTAATCCCCCAATTGTGGATCAAAAACCCCATTCTAGCTAGGGTTGTTCTTGCATTGTGGGTAGGGTTTGGGTGTGATTCCAATATAGTGGATATCACCCAATTATGATTTATTTAGTTTTGATTAATGATAATATGATGATTTCATGTGATTTATATGATGAACCCTACTTTAAATTGATTAATGTGATCTTTGTGGGTTTATGCCATTAGAGGCAAAGTTGAAGATTCATATGTGATCTTCCTAATTCAATGTTGTGTGTTGTAATTGATTAAAATTAGGATCATATAATCATAAATTGAACTAGACTCTATTTTATATGATTGATAATGACTTGTAAAGTTAGAATTGAACCTTTATGATCAATTAAGGCTAGAATCAACCAGTAATGAAATATTTTATCGAATTACCTTGAAATCTAGGTATAAAGAAGAGATTAAAAGAAAAACCTTGAGAGTATGGTTGTGATCCTAATAACTAGGGTTTTAGGGTGAAGCTAATGTGATTAACTATTGATGTTAAGGCTTTGAGAGTAAAGTCTAAAAGAGAATAGAAGTCAAATAGGTTGAATTGTGGTGAAAGTCCTATACTCACCTAACTTACCGTATGAATGCTTGATAGATGAAAGTGATAGAATCACTTAAGCATGGAAGGGTTGTCAAGGACATCCTTCCATGAGAGATGAGTGTTAAGCAAGGCTTAACAAGTAAACCTTGGGGTGTATGCTTGGCTCCAACTGGATATTGACAATGAGATGGAGTGTCACACAAGATAGGGTATAGACTCTAAGAAGAAATTAGAGCCACACCTAGTTAATGTGAGGACTATCCAAGTAAAAGGGGGAACTGTTACGTAGTAGAGTGTGGGTTTTCCCAAAGTTAGGTCTCATGAGATGGGATACTTCACATAGTTGAGTTAAGGTTCCTAGAAGCAATCTACATATCCAATTAACTAAGACATGCTTGAGAAACATCTCATAGTGTTCAAAACATAATGAACTAAGACTTACTTAATGAAGTAACTCATAGTGTTCAAAGTATAAATGGAGTTAGACATGCTTAAGTAAGTATCTCATAGTATCCATGCTAAAAATGAACTTAGACATACTTAGGATAGTACCTCATAGGGTTCAAGTTATTAATGAACTAAGATGTGCTTAAGAGAGTACGTCATAGTGTTCTTAAGTTAAAAGAGAGGAACTAGGTTCCAAACCAAGAAGTGTTAGCATGAGGACCTAAAAGTAGTACTTAGCATGTATTGTATTATGGGGTTCTATGCATGCATTGCACAAGTATGACTTAGGTTCACTAAAGAGACCTCTTGAGATAGGATTAGGCTAGAGTTGCCCTTCCTAGTTATAGTAGACTAAAGGTGAGAGATTTCCTTAGTTGTGAGAGTTAAGCTAATAATGAGGCCAAAGTAGGGTGAATATGACTAGGATGACTTTAAGGCTATGCTTCGTGTGAAGGTTAGTATGGGATGCTTTTCATGGAATGCACAAATGTGTCTTGAGGTTACTTGGAAGTTTGATACCCTTATTGAATAGATAAGCTTAAGAGTTGACCATGTACATAGATTATAATTAAGATGACATGAAGACCTAAGTCTTGAATGTGAAGGTGGACTATGCCCAAGAATGACCAAAGAGATGTACTTAGCTTGGATGGTAGTATGGGATGCTATCCTTGCATTGCACAAGTATACTTGGAGGTGGCTTCTGAAGTAGTTGTCTTGTAATATGAAGGACTTAAGGTTGAAGTATGTAACCATGAAAGTCTAAGTAAAGACTATGCCATGAACACGATGTATCTCCAATGCTCATTAAATATATCTCATGTTGACTTGTGTTTATATGATGCTTGTGTTGATGATTATTCTATGTCTATGTTGATTGTGTTATGACCATGTTATTATCTCTTATGCTTATGTCTTATGTTGACTAACCATTTGAGATGATCTTATGATATTCTACTAGCTTTCATACTTGGTACATTTTGTACTAACGCATATTGCCTACATTCTAATCAAATGTAGGGTTTGGAGACTTGAGTTGCTTGGAAGATAGGTTTCTAGAAGTTGCAAGGAGTTGAAGATTTTGGTGAGTCCTCATAGCTTCGAGGACAATAACCACATTACCTTTCTGTCTTTATTTTCATGTTTTTAGACTTTGTATGGGCTGAGTCCCAAAGACTTTTATTCAAGAGTTAAATAGATGGTTTGAGACAAAGGTTCTAGTAAAGACTTCCGCTTGATTTTATGAAATAAGACATTGATTGTAAAAGTTTTAAATTTTCCCATATTCTTTATTATCTTATGTTAAGAATGTGCTAAGGGCTTGTATGCAACCCCTTCGGGGTCAAGTACGCTGTTTTACGACTAGGGGATGTTCTCGGGTCGTGACAACGAGGGCATTTATCCACAAATTCTGCGATATCCTTCTTCATCTCATTCCACCCATAGACTTCCCAATAACTGCGGTACATCTTGGTAGATCTCGGGTAAATAAAATACCAAAAATTGTGAGCTTTCATCAAAATATGATTCCTCAACTCATACACATTTATAACACATAATCGACCTTGGTATCGAAGGACACCATCTCCCCCTTGGGAGAAAACCTCAATGGATTTTTCACAATCTAATTAATTCAAATCAACCATAACCAGATCAAGATCTTGCTTAGCCTTCACATCTGTTATAAAAGATATTTTTGAACCATTATGAACAATCATACCACCCTCATTAGAATCAAGTAAGAGAAAACCCAGGTAGGCCAATCTATGAATATCATGAACTAACTTTTTATTACCATCCCCAACATGAGCAACACTTCCCATCGATTGTCGACTAAGAGTATCCACTACCACATTAACTTTACTCGGATAATTAAGGACACTCATATCGAAATCTTTCAAAAACTCAAGTCATCTTCTTTTGCACAGATTCAAATCCTTTTTGGTAAACACATATTTCAAGCTTTTGTGGTCGGTAAACACATCTACATGAACAACATATACATAATGCCTCAAAATATTTAAATAAAAAACTACTTCCACTAACTCTAAATCATGAGTTAGATAATCCTTTCCATGGACCTTTAATTACCTTGAAGCATAAGTGATGACTTTCCCATGTTGCTAACCACAAAACATCTTATCCTTTCAGTAATGTAAATATAGAGGAACTCTTGGAAAATCTTCTCACACACTTCTGACCATAGGAATTTAACCTTCTTTTGAGTGAATGTCATAAAAGATGAAGCAACAGAGGAAAATTCTTCCACAAACATTCTATAATAACCGAAACTCCGTATATACAAAACAAAGAAAGTCTAGGGCAATTCTTAACTACCTCGGTCTTCTAACGATCAACTTGGACACCTTCACCAGAGACAATATGGCCAAGGAAAACAACAAACCTCAACCATAATTCACAATTTATAAACTTAGCATACAATTACCGATCCTTACAGATTTGCAGCATAGTCCTTAAATGCTCAACATGTTCATCCTCACTCCGCTAGTAAATAAAATATCATCAATAAACATAATCACAAACATGTGAAGATTTTGCTTGAAGACCCTATTTATCATGTCCATAAACATTGTCGTGGCTTTATTCAAACCAAAAGACATCCAAGAACTCATAGTGACCATACAGAGTTTGAAAATCCATATTCGGAATGTCATTCTCCTTTACCCTCAATTGGTGCTTACCCGACCGAAAGTCAATCTTGGAGAAGAAACTCGCACCCTAGAATTGATATAAAATATCATCAATCCTTAGAATAGTATACTTATTCTTTGTTGTAACCTTTTTCAATTGTTGATAGTCAATGCATATTCAGAGGGAACCATCCTTCTTTCGAACAAACAACACTAAAGCACCCCACGGTGAGATATTTGATCTATTAAGACCCTTATCCAATAAGACTTTCAATTGGTCCTTCAATTTGTTAAGTTTTATTAGGGCCATATGGTAAGGAGGAATAAAGATGGTCTGCATATCTGGGAGAAGGTCGATACCAAAGTCTATTTTCCTTTGAGGATGAATACCGGTAAGATCATCAAGAAACACTTCTGTAACATCATTTACAATAGGAGCTGACTCAAGAGTATGGATTTTAGAATTTGTATCCCTAACCGAAAAAACATGATAAGTGCAACCCTTGGAAATAATTTTCCTAGCTTTATGCAAGATATGATCTGACCCTTAAGAGAATAATTTCCCCTTTACATTCTAAGAAAGGTTCATTTGGAACCTGAAATATGACCAATTGGGTTCTACAGTCTATTGAAGCATAAAAATATTGAAGTCAATTCATTTCAAGAATAACATCGAAATATAACATATGAAGCTCTAAGAGATCAAAATGAGTGACTCTATAAGAAATAGAAAAAGGGAAATTTCTATAAATTAAACTCTTTTAGCAATAATGGAGTCACAAATACGGGTAGAGACAGAAAAGAAATTAAAAAGTATTTCAAGACGAATATCAAATCTCATGGCCACATAAGGAGTAAAAAACAACGATCTAGCACCCAGATCAAGAAAATAATACACATCAAAATTAAAGACTTTCAACATAACAATCAAAACATCTGGAGAACCCTGGTGAGCCCGTCGGATCTGAAGTGCATAAAACCTATTCTGACGATAAGCACCCAATCTAGAACCAATAAGCAGAGCTTCCCTACCATCCTTTCCCTTAGTTGCTTGCAACAGACAATCCCTCATATTATGACCAATCTTTCTAAAATCAAACAAATATTTGTACTGGCTAAACACTTTTTCGAGTGACTCTTGCCACACTTTTGGCAAATAGGAATAGAAAATCCATCTCAATCACTTCTTTAAGGCTTACGGTTAGTCACCCTATCTCTGTTGAACTTAGGAGCCAGATACTTTGAAGAACCTTTACCATAGAACCTTTTTTTAAATTTACAACGACTGATGAGTCGGAGATTTTGACTCATTTAGGGAATAATATCCAAAGATTTAGTATTCTCAATGCCAATTTTATGCTCATTACTGATGTTAAAATGTTAATTTGCAGAAGTGAAGGCAAAAGAGCAAGGCAAAGACCTTATGAGGCAAAAAAGAGCGAAAAGCTAAAAAAAGTCGAAGGAAAGCAAAAATGATACTCGCCAAAGATAGTCGGCAAGCCACCGAGTGGAACTTCAACTCGCGTAAAGTTCCAACAGGTCAGCCCATGGAAAAAACCAACTTGGCAAACAAACTGGTGTTTCTATGACAAGCCGAATAGAATAGCAAGGCCAATTTTAATCGCCTAACGTACAGAAAAATTCATCTGAAAAAGGTATGCCAAAAAGGCTAGCAGAGGAACACTTGGCGCATCGCCAACTAGGTAAGCGAAACCCAACTTACTTCATCGAGTGACTCTGATCCTAAAATTCTAGGAACGTAGAAATGCAATTTTAAAAAGAAGAAAGGCAGTTCCCACATTTTACAGTTTTGGGTTTTTGATCTTGAACATTCTAAGACATTGTTTTTACACTTTTGAGTAGATATTTAGGGTTATTTGATTTTTTGCTTCAATTTGAGAATTTGAAGACTTGTGAATTGTTGCCAAACCTGGTGGAAAACTTTGTTGGTAAAAATATCTAGTTCTTTATTATGTTTGGCTCAAACGGACATTCTTTAGGGTGTGATTATTTAGATGATTACTTCAATTAGCTTATGGTTGTTGATATTTACTGATTTTGTTGTTTATTTGAAGTGAGTTCAATTAATAGTTTGTTTTTTAATTGAGGAATTGTAGTTGCAAATGTAATTTTAGTTTAGTACTCTATGCTTGCTTTAGAAAGAAGTGTTAGAGTTAAAATTATTAAATGATGATTGTAGTAATTGTGTTGTTACAGATTTAGCTTGAGAAAGTGGGTCAGAATGCAATCTTACTAATCTTGCTTGAAAGAGTAGATTGATTAAAGTAATGGACTGTTAATCTATGTTGTGCTTATTGAGGTTCGAAAGAACTCACTTGATTTGTGATAGTTGATTGAGAAAATGGCTATTGCACCCAAAGCCTAGCCTACCCAGTGAGATTCAATGAATTTTTGTAAATAATAATCACCCATTTTGCGAAATTGACATTCAATTTATCACACTCCCATGAAACCCTCTCTATTTAATTTCCCCTGATTTTTGTAGTTGTAATTTGGTTGCCCAAATCCCCTCATTTCACATTAATTGTCAAAAACTTGTCATTTATTTTATTGTTGAAAAAAGGTCTATATTGTCACACCCCAAACTCAAGGGGCGCAATTGGCTCCTAATGCCAAAACTCAGGCCCGAGCCGACCCTGCTGAACCATTTGCTACTAGCGCATGGCAGCCACACGCAATAGAGAAATCAAACAAGTATATCTCGGCTTAAAATTAAGCCATCGGCCGGCAAGGCCCCTGCCAACTGATCAATAAAAGAAACAGCTACTCCCAGGAGATCATATAAATAAATAACCAACTAGCACAGAAGTCCTGATTGGGCCGTCGAGGCCACCATGATATCTATACCAAAACTAAAAGCAGGTATATATCAATAAAATACATCAAACAGCTCACAAGCTTCAGCA
>JAJOOO010024889.1:0-15802 GCA_029582685.1 Solanum piurae | reverse complement strand
TAGTTTGAATTTGGGACACTAGCTAGCTAGTTTGAATTTGGAATTTTAGGGATTTGAATTACAACTTAATTAGAACTTATAATTAATTATAACTTGAATTTACTATAAATTGAACTTAATTAGGAATATGAACTTGAAATGTTGTTGACTTTAATTTATTATAATTTAATTTTTATTCTTATTAGAATTTGAATTTTATTTGAACTTAATTAGAATTTTGTAGTACTTGAAAATCTTATTGACCTTAATTAATTTGAACTTAGAACTTGAAACAAAGCATATTTTGAAGTTGAATTTAGACTTGAACTTGAAATTAGAACTTGAACTTCGAATTTGAACTTGAACTTAGAACTTGAACTTGAACTTGAACTTAGAAATTGAACTTGGAATTTGAAGTTGAACTTAGACTTGAACTTGAAATTAGAACTTGAACTTGGAACTAATTAATTAGCTTGAATATATAACTAATTAAGTTTAGAAATTAGATATGAACTTGAATTGAAAACTTGAACTTATTAAAGCTTGAATATATATATATATAAAACTAATATTCTTGGATTTGAATTTTATATTAAACTAATTTTAGAACTTTTCGTGCTAGGCAACTGAGGAAGCTCAACATCTAAAAAAGTTGATACAAGACTATATTGCTTCTTTTATCAAAGTAGGAGATAAGGTTGGTGTTTCTAAATTTCTGAAATTCAATTACACTTGTTTTCAATAATGTGTTTGTGTCCATCTAGTATTGATATTACTTTGCTTTAATTTTGTGATAATTTATTTGTGTCGATCGAGTGTTTGTTTAGCATAAGTACCAACATTAGTTGATCCTATTTATGACAAAATTGATTTTCTTGCAATATCGATTTGTGTCCATCTAGTGTTGACACTTAGCTTTAATTTAGGAATAATGTGTTTGTTTAGCATAAGTACCAACACTAGTTGATCCTATTGATGACAAATTTGATTTTCTTGCAAGATTGATTTGTGTCCATCTATTGTTGACACTTAGCTTTAAATTTACAAATAATATATTTGTTAAGCATAAGTACCAACACTAATTGATCCTATTGATGACAAAATTGATTATATATATATATATATATATATATATATATGAATTCTGTTCTTCGTGAATCTTATTGGTGTTATGTCTGTAGTATATTTCACATGTTACCGTAAGTTGAGTTGAGAATGATTTAGGACGCTTACATGTTGATTTTAAGTTAAACGCAATTTGTTCTACATTTTCTTGCTAATTTTAGTAGATGTATTATGTCTTTTTTAACTAGCATGACTTGATGTTTGGATGTAGTGGACTCAATCATGCTTGATTTGCTCATTTTCAACTTTGTCCATTTGTTTATCACATAGATAGTATAATCTTCAAATAAGCTCAAAGATTTAGGAATTTTCATTACATTTTGGCCTAAGACCATGTGTTGTGCTTGATACTCCTAGATAATAATATAATATGGTTGGTTTGTTAAATTGATTCCCTTAATTTAATAATGCATGTTCTACTTCTCTGTTGTTGTTTAACTTATTAAATTTGCTTTGTGAGTGGCACCACTCATGAAAGAAAATAAAAATAAAAATTAAGACTTTCTTCCTTACAATTTAGTCCTATATGACATGTTTTGTTTTTATGACTTACAGTGTGCAACAGTAGTATAGAAACTCCCTTTTTTTTATTTTTAATAATCTAATGCTATTTATTTCATGCTGCTTATATTGATTCAGTATATTGGCTCTTATGTATATATATATTTTTTTAGTGTACATGTGATCCCGTATGAGTTCTCAATGGACTCTTTACCTCTTTACAATTGAGTTGGGCCATGGAAGCCCAGCAAACCTCCCGTCATCGAGTTGACCTCATCATTCCAAGAACTGAATGCTGATTTAAAAGGCTGGAAAATCGAAAATACGGAAGCCAAAACACACTGATATATAGTGTGATACATCGATATACATAAGTTGTATACGATGTATATTACATCGAGGATGGGCTAAAGGAGCCCCAAAAATTTCAGCTTTGTGTTTTTGTAATTATTGAGCCAATGGCCCATTTATTTTGATTATTATTTTGTTAGTTTAGGATAGGTGAAAATTGGGCCTAAGGCCCAAAGAGAAAGTCAATTGTTTTATGTTTAGTTCTAGGATATGTACAAAATGGGTCAAGGGCCCAAAGTTGAATTTAGGCCCTCGTATCGGCCCAGGCGAACAAAAACCGGATTTGGGACGATATCTTCTTTTCTTTGTTATTTAATTGCTCTTGCATGATTATTTGTTTATTTAATTTTAAGATTTTTCCTTAAATCGATTCCCCAAAGGAAACCATTTTGAATTAATCACTTATATTTTTCTAAAGATGGAATAAATACTTATTTTTCTACTTAAATTGCTTTGCAAAGTTTTACTTAAATATTATCCTCATAGTATTTCCTCTAATTAATCAAGCATGCCTTTTCTTTTAAATATTTTAGCCAAACAGTTAATTACCGAATAACCGCATGTTAGCGGAAATTTTGGATGCTTTCAAACCCTTTCCGAAATGTTAATATGAACCCCGAACTCCCTTTAAATATTTTCATTAGGTTTTTTGTTTTAAATCTTTTTGAAAAAATAGTTTTCTTAATTTTACTTTTAAAATTAAGTGGCGACTCTTAAAACTAGTCGTTTTTAGTTTTTTTTTGTTTTTTAAATAAAACATTGTAATTTAATTTTTGTATTTGAAGAAAACAAATTGGTCATCTATAATAAGTTTAACAAGAAAATTAGTGATACATAAATAAATTTGACCATCAAAATAATTTTTTTCATACATAAATTATTTTTTGACTTCTTTTATTATAATTATTTGAGTTTCTTATTCTTATTTTATTATTTTCTTTCATTCCTTAGTGTAAAGTAAAAAATTTAAAGCTATCTTTTTTGGCTATGTTATAATTTAAAACTATTATTTTTGTCTGTATTGTAATTTAATTTTTTTATTTGAAGAAAAAAATTTGGTCATTTATAATAAGTTTACAAGAATATTAGTGAAACATAAATAAATTTGACCATCAAAATAATAAATCTAAATTAGTCATTAAAACAAAAAAAAAAGTAGAAAAAAATATATATGTTTGAGGTGTATTAAATATACTCATATGAGACTATATTTTTTTTTAAAAATAATAATAAAAAATTAAACTAAAATTAATTTTTTTCATTTCTGTTAGAGGAAAAGGGTATATGTGAGCCATTTGTAATAAGTAGGGGTATATATGAGCCACTTTTATAAAGAGGAGTATATCAGCACTAAATGACAAAGTTGAGGCGTATATCCGACCCTTTTCCCTTGAAAAATTAAAGGTTGAGATTTAATTACCTAAATTGAAGTCCTAACCATGATTATAACAAATAATTTCTTTATTTTCTTATAAAAACATAAATTTCATATTTCAGAAGTCATTTAAAAAAAATACATTTTTTTATGCGAGCTCTTTTTTTTTTCTTTTTTTTTAAAATGATATTTTTCTTGTCCTCTTTTTTGTCATGGAGTTCTTTAATTTTTTTCTTGTTCTTCTTTACATTTCCATCAAACATTAGAGAAATAGTCATCTAGCTTAGGCCTTACGGAAGACCGTTAGAAAACTAATCAACATACAATGTTAAAAAATTTTAAAAATATTTACAAATTTTTTTTTTTAAAAAAAAATAAAGGATGATGTTAGTTTTTTTTCTTTCAATAACAAACTGCAAAAACAATAAATAGAACAAAATGCAAAAAGATTTTTTTGTAACAAAAAAAGGAAAAAATGTTCTTAAAAAGAGAGAAATTTTAGATATATTTATGAATTGAGATCCATTTTAGCTAGAATTATGAGATTGACTTTAAATAGGAAATATTATAAATAAATTATTTGTTATTCTAATCATGATTATGATCTTGATTTAGATAATTAAATCTCAATCTTTAATTTTTAATTATGACACATGTGGCTTCCATCCGAGTAGAAACTTGGTGAAATGGAGAGAATAAGTAATGGAGAGGAGCCATTTGACCACTGTTAGTCTAATTGCTTGTCTATAATCATCATTTGGTGTTTTATCGGTTAGTTTAATTTTAAGTGAAGGTTGTTTAAATATTGTATGCTTTCTTTTGTCATCTTTGCATACATTGGCACGGTGAACTAATCACATGCATGTTTTGCCTTATTTTTTTATGTGTCTTGGTTGTATTATATAAATTAATTACTAGATAAAGGGTAAGTATTGAGAATTAACCCCTATATATATGCCTCACCCCTGCCATATTGAGTTGATTTTATCCGAGAACTGAGAAGGAAGAGTCTGTCAAGAAAGAGCCGGAGACTCAGTTGGCTCCTAGGAAGGCAAAGGCGTGAGCATTGAATCTTCTGCAATGCCAAAGCTGTTTTAAGTTTAGTGTCCTTAGTCTCTGTTATGAAACAATTTTGGCAGCTTGAACCATTTTTCTCCTTTAATTTGTCGCATTGTTCTGCATACTGTTACTATTTCTAAAGTTGAGTTGAATGTTTACCTTTAAAACATTTCAGTCTTTTTTGTTTTTTCGACTAAGCCCATGGCTGCGGAAGCAGTACTACAAACTTCTTGTTTGAAGGCTATATCTTGTTCCTTTTTGTTGTCCGAGGATACAATTTTAAGGTTGTAGCAAAGATGTTGGAAATGGAATGCTAATACAACCTAATAAAGCATGGTTATAGCTTCTCTAATAGCAGTGGCAAGACATCAGTAACTTAGAACTTGATAGCTACTTTCTCCAATTATCTATGCTGGCTCTCCAAACTCATAATGTGCTATAACCAAAGTCGAGCAAGATGATGAAAAATTACATAGCTACTATATGGCAGGCAGTATCAGTTCCTATACTGCTGTTGCATAGAACTTCAGTTTCGAACCGACTTGGTAGATCAGTTGTCACCCTGACTGCTTCAATCTGGAATGATTCACCATTGAATTCTTCTGGAAGTGATTCCATTTCGCATCTTAAGATCCAGGACTATAAATCACCTAAAACAACAACAATTAGACGGACCACTCTAATCCACTAATCCTATTTAACGACGAATTAAAAAAAAATCTTGTTAGCTACAGACTATTTAGCAATGGGCATTTAAAAATTATAATAAGGGAATTCAAGAAAATACAAAGAGGGAATCTTAGTAGCTCAGTTGGTTGACTTTCATCTAGTTCGATTCCCACCTTGTAATGTCCTCCCCATTTCTCCTGCTACTAATAGCTATTTATACTTTGAACCATCATGTAGTGTAGGGAGAGTGTTGTTATACCTGGAGAATTTGCTAGGATTTGTAAGGTATCAACACTTATTGCACTGTTCCTTTTTGTCATGCCATGGTAAAAATCTTTACCTAATAATGACAATGGTTCTCTATGCTTCCTAATAGCAGCAACAACGACTTGAGCCAAAACTCATGAAAGGGTTTTCTTGTTGTGCCTCAATATGGCGATAGAAACGGCGTCCAGACAAGAAAATAGACAACCCAAGGATGTTGAGGGCGACACAAATGGCGAATCCAAGTACCCAACTAACATTGTCTTCAATGTACAAAAGGACTGTGCTACCAATGGCATTGGACGCGTAGAGCACATAAGTATACCAATAGAAGAAAATCGCTTGATGATTTGGCTTATGGAATTGATTCGCTCCCATTGATCCGATGGTGTAACGTGTTCCTCTGTTTTCCAAATATGCTAGAGCTAAGGCTGCATAGAAGATTGTAAGATGGAATGTTGATGCATTTCTACATTCATTTGAGGTTTTGAACCATCAAAGCATTTTGGAGGTCTCAATGTGTCGATCACTGCTGTGAAGGTGAGAAGCAACACTCCCTACAAGCCAATTTGAAAAGAAAAAAAACAACATATGGTACATTAGATTAGTTTGATTTCAATACGCAATCAGGTTGTCTAAAGATAACTATAAGTAACTGCTTATAGAACATACTTCGAAAAATAAATCAAACAACATGTTCTGACAAGCTAAATTGTAAAACGAATACAATAGCTAATTTCCTGAGTTATTAGCAAGCAACCTGCTACGACCCACTAAATTCTACTTTGTCACGCTGAACATGTTATACACAGTTCTATATCA
Organism: Solanum piurae; assembly: GCA_029582685.1. Taxonomy (NCBI): domain Eukaryota; kingdom Viridiplantae; phylum Streptophyta; class Magnoliopsida; order Solanales; family Solanaceae; genus Solanum; species Solanum piurae. The sequence goes on along the minus strand of JAJOOO010024889.1, from coordinate 9,657 downwards.
AAGCAAAATCAGCATTGCTACCTGGATCCCCATTCAATAATATTCCACTATACTCCGTAGGAGTTACATCACGCCAAATATCCTTAGCTACTCCATTCTCAAATGATAAAATTAATGTCATGGTTCAAATGAAGGTATGAAGATATTAGTAAAAGTAGGAGTAACTAATTTGGTGGGAACTTATTGGGAATCAAATTGAAAGTTGCACAATTGTCTCACCATGACTTTATCACATACAAAGTTACCATTTTAAAGCTTTTATATGATGATTTTATATATTTTCATTTTTAATTTAGCATGGTATCTTTTTATATAATGTTTCAATTAAGAATGAGAAAGCAGGAATTTCAAATAACATTCATAGTGTTTAAAATACAATTGTGATGTGAAAACTCAAGATATATCCATGTAAAACGAACAGTGACAATTTTGGCAACCTTTGACTTATTAATAAGGTTGAAATGCAATATATTAGAAATTCCCTCATGCTTCTTTAGTTTTATTTTGTTTTCAGGAATTTATGACACCCGAATAACGTTGAAGTAGTGCAGAACTTAGTTGTGGAGTACATGTGCCTCAAATTATGCAATGGAGGAACTTATATCTGTTAAAAGATTACTAATTTCTGTCGAAGGCGAGGAGCTACCTGCAAGACATTAGAAATGAGCAAACTGGAATTAATCCTTAAAAGCCTCGATCGACTGATGTAATGGTCACCCGAATGACTGAATCTATTGTCTCCATAAATTAGCCTGCAAGACGGAATGAATACACATACAGGTTGCAGCACAGTGAACGACTTGACAAACCAAATTACTATTATATAAAATGAGCATATACCTGTCTACAATTCACCATCATATTGGTCTTTCTTGAAAAATATCTTCAAGAATTTCATAGTATGACCTCCTAATACAACATTCCGCACTATGATAGAATTTATTAGTATTGTAGGTCTTCCCTGCATATACTAACTAAGCATACTACAGCACTTTAAAGAAGTTGAGAGAGCATCTAATTTGCATTAGAATGTCCAATTAATTAAAGTCTATTGGAATGTTGGTAAGAGTATCAAAATTGAGCTCGAAACAATATGAAAGAACAATAAAACCAAAAGTGTCTCTTCAAATTTCAATAACCTTGAAACTAAAATGGTTAAGTTTCAAATAAAACCCTACATCTGGAGTCCCCAAAAGCAGGGAAAATAATTTAGAGGAATGAGCGACAAGACTCTTCAATATTTCGTTTGTTCAGGATATATTGCAAAGAATCTTATTGAATTTTTAAGTTGTTCCAGGCATATCACCGAACACCTTGGGTTCATCAATCTTTCCTAATATTATGACAACTGGATTAGAAAAAGTAATACATGTTCAGGAAAGAAAAAACAAAGAAGAAGCAACAACAAATCGAAAAGGAAAAAATGGAGCGCCATTTGTCCTCCTTTGGTATTTGTTAGCGGGAAAAAAGCCCTTTCATTTGCAATAGCAGTGGCAAGAGGGGAAGGACACGCGTGAAACACAAAAGGCAAGCCGCTGGAGCTTGCTAATAGGTCAGAATAGAAGCGAAATGACGAAACTATCCTGATTGTTCGAAAAAACCACCACTTATATCGAATGATGAAAAGTATGCTCCATTACTAATTTCTATTTTATTTTTTTTTGTTCTTTTTCCTGCTCCTCCCGAGTTCTTGGAGTCTCCTTTTCCTTACATTTCGTTGATTGGGCCTTAGAGGCCTAATTTTATTTTCTATCTAGTCAGCCGAGTCTTTGGAGTTGACATACAAGTTGAAGACGATAAATGTGGGCTGGAAATTGAACTTTCAGGTTCAGAAAAGTTGAAAGCAGTCTGAAATACAACTTGTATGCACCGATAGACAGTGATATACGCTGATATAAATGGAAAAACCGCAGCAATGACAGGTCGAAGGATAAAGATGGGGTTGAAAACTGAAAATAAAGGTCGAAGAACTCAAAAGAAGGTTATAAATAAATATTTTATGAAATTTATATTTGTATACATCTTATTGAAAGGTTGATGAGTTCATTAGTTGTATTCATATGTATTACAGAAAGACATCACGAATAGAGTTTGAGGGTTGTTTGATTTTCAATTTTTTATATAATGAAATACTTATATATTTGGATACTTGTATTGTATTATATCCACTTGTCAATTTTTTTGGATTGTCCCGGTGTATTGAAATATTAACACTAGTTGAAAGGTTTACCATGTAATACAAGTATATTTTGATACATAATTACATTATTTTTGTATAAACAAATACTTGAGTCATCAATTTTATTTATATATATATATATAAATATATATATAATTGTAAAAAAATAGTAAACATGAGAAAAAAAGATTGAGTTTTGTCAGTGTTTCAATTTTTTATACAGTCAAATATTTATATACTTGAATACTCACATGTAATATTTTCCATTTTCTTATTTCTGAATTGTCCACTGTATCTAAATTTTGTTTAATAATAACATGGATACTCCTATATGATATAGGTGTGTATTCATAAGGTAAAATTATTTGTTAATTTAATATTGGTTATTAATTATTAGTTGGAATCCAAGCGGATAGGGACGTAATCATTAGTTTTTAATTTAATTATGTGAAGTTGAGAGTTTAAGAAACGTAATTAGGGGGCATTCCGTCATTATAACAAGAAATTACCTTACTTAGTGCATTGTAATTATAATTGTATCATTGTTTAAGTAAAAAAATTGAAAAAAATACAAATATACAGCGAGATTAAGACATAAAATGTAGTCATTTTTGGTAAATAGCATACTTATACCTATTGAACTTCAATAACCCTACAACTATAGTCATTTTTGTAAGTTGCTCAAAAAGTATTCAAGTAAAATTGGGCCCTGACCAAATTTTGTGCCAAGCAAACTGCGTATACATATCTGTATACTGATTTGTAAGGGCTGTATATAGAGTATATGCAGCCTTCTTTTGAGCTTCTACGACCTGTATTTTCATTTTCGACCCCATATTTATCCTTCGACTTGTGACTTCTGCGTTTTTACCATGTATATCAGCGGATATCACTGTATATAGGTGTATACAAGCTGTATTTCAGCCTTCTTTCAACTTTCTGGAACTTGAAAGTTCAATTTCCAACCCACATTTATCGTCTTCAACCTGAATGTCAACTCCAAAGACTCGATAGAAAAATAGAATTGAGCCTCTAAGGCCCAATCAATGGAATGCAAGGAAAAGGAGACTCCAAGGACTCGGGAAAATATGCATGCGATTAGTTGACGGTGCCAATGTATGCAAATATGACAAAGGAAAGCATACAATATTAAAGAACCTTCACTTAAAATTAAACTAACCTCCACATGATAAGATAAAACACCAAATGATGATTATAGACAAGTAATTAGACTAACAGTGGTCAAATGGAGAATGGGCTGGGCGGATGGGACAACTGGGTCGGCTGAGTTTGAATTGTTGGTTTGGGCTGGATCGATTTAGCCCTGCTAATTGGGGAATTGGTAGCTGATGAGAGAATTTTGGCTGAAATTAAGAAAAAGGCCCAATCTTGGTCTTAAGCATGGGTTAAGGATAAAATTAAGGGAGCAATTAGCTAACTAGTCAAAATCCCTAACATATTTATTTAAAACAACTACACTTAAAAATAATTATTAAAAAGGTCACTATTTTAGTTTTATAGAAAATTAAATATATCCAATTCTAATTCCTTATTTTCTTCTATTAAGTCCCACGTCTTGTAAAAATATCGCAACAATATCTTCAGGCAAACAAATGTTCTGTCTCCAATTTTCCCATTAATTAAAGAAGAACTTTCACATATAGTCACTCAAAAATAATCTAATTTCAGAGCTATGATTTGATAATTACAATTCATAGCTATATGTTATAGGAAAGAGAGAGGCGAGCGAGACTGGGAGAGAGAGGAGAGAGGCGAGTTAGAGAGGGCAAAGAGTCGGAGAGAGGTTAATTATATATGTATATTGGTTAGATAATTATATATTTTACATATGTATTTGTATATATGGCAAGCGAGACTGGGATAGGAAGGAGAGAGGCGAGCGAGATTGGAAGAAGGAGGAGAGAGGCGAGTAAGATTGAGAGAGAGAGAGGAGAGAGGCAAGCGAGAGAGGGTAGAGAGTGGGAGAGAGGTGAATTGTATATGTATATTGGTTATATAATTGTATATTATACATATGCATTTGTATATATGGCAAGCGAGATTGGGAGAGGGAGGAGAGAGGCGAGCGAGAGAGGGCAGAGAGTGGGAGAGAGGTGAATTGTATATGTATATCGATTAGATAATTGTATATTATACATATGTATTTGTATATTATGGCGAGTTATACATATACAAACGTGACTAATTATATAAATTCGAAGTCAGCCCACGTAATTAATATATAATGTTAGTCACGAGTGGTAATTATAGCAAACTATAGCTATGATGAGTAATTAAGTAGTATAAGTTTGCTTAACCGCGTAATTTTTTCTTAATTAAATTGGCTAGAATTGAATTTAAGTTTTTGCCATATGAATCTAAATTATAGCCAAATGGAGATTAAATATGTATCCAAACTTAGTTAATTAGAATAAGTTCGGTTAGTAATTAAATAAGACGAATTGATCTAATTAACTACCGAACTTCTTAATTTTAACGAAATAAAATAATTAGCTGAATAAACTAAAGACTCAAAATATAAACTACCAATTTAGACAAAATTAATTTAATAAAAATATTTTAATAAAACTAAAGTCTTTTTGAGACAATTTGTTGGATATTCATAATATGACATAATTATATACATATTTGTAAATTATATTATTCTTTGACTTTATTAAATTTAATGCTTTAAGAAATATGTTAGATGATATATAGTATTTAATAGTAAGGATAAATAGACACAAAAAATAAATTATCTTTTGATTTTTTTAAAATTAAATAAGTATTATTGAATAATTATTTTTAATATAGTGGATAAATATTATTGAACGGAGGGAGGGAGTAATACATCAACTTCTTTTTCCAAATTGGTTAGATTGAGACATCCGGATAGAGTGCAAGATGAGGCATCCTTATGGGATGGTCCACCTCCAAAAGAATCTTATCCTTACATGTCACCCTACCCTTTTTCTTCATTAAATAAAATATTCCTATCCGTTAATTATGTAGTATTTTTTTCTTAAAATATCACATATATTGAATGAAATTAATTAATAGCTTATAAAGTCAAACTTTAGTAAAAAGTGCAAATCATATTCAATAAAACTAGTTTAGTGCATTTGATGTGCATTACACGTGCATCTTTTGTTAATTAATAATTTTATTTCAAAAATCACATATATAATAAAAGTAAATGAATATAATTTCTATCTTGTGACTAAAATTCTGGCTTCGCCACTACTTATAAGGTCCTTAATTTTTATTTTTTTTCAAAGTTAGGTTTTCGATTATTTTACATTTCCCAAGTCACTATTTTAAGAAAAGTTTGGGGAAAAAAGTAGTATTCCTCCCTTCGTTTATATTGCTTGTTCAATATCGACTTGACACGTTTTTAAGAAGTAATAAATAAAAATCAGAAGCCTAAATAATAATAACCTTTTTAATCATAATTTTTAAAAGAATAACAAAATTATGTACAATGCGAAGGATTTAGCTTTAGGCCTATCACTCTCTCTCTCTTTTTGAATGAATTTCACCTCCTAAAAGTGAATCTTGATAAATGTATATGACAAGAAAGTTTGTTGTATAATTAATGAAATGAATCACCATAAAATGAAGAAAACAAGAACAATTGCTTTGACATACCTAGCTAGCAAACTGCATGGTGGAAATTAAAGGCTCCAAGAAAGCAACAGAGGAGTGAAGAAGCCTCACCGTTTCAGGCGAGGAACGTAACTGTGGCTCTTAGAGAAATCAGGTTGGGTTTATATATTGCTGGGGACGAAACTTTTCTTTTGAGTTGTTCTTAGATGGCTTTAATTCACTCGAGAACTCAAAAGACACTTTGTTTGGATGTAACGTACGTATTTGCCCTGCGCGCGGGACACAATTTTTTTCCATAAATTTATAAGTAGTACAGTATTCATTAAGATGACAAGGTTTGAAACCTATGATAATTTTAGAAAAAACCTTTATATCTATCCTCTACTCATATGCATGCAAACAGAACCTAGATTGCTTCCTCTAAATAAGGTGACTGGACAAATCACATAGAGCAGCAAAATATGAGATTCAACATATATAAAAGTAAGGTCATTTGGATAAATCAGGTAAGTTCGAAATCCAAGCTAGCTAATCTACCAAACTAAGCTAAAGGTAAAAATGGAATACATGAGGCATAAATTTATAATTTAGTTTATTTATGGGATCCATGATTAATTAATTTTAATTATAAATGTTGAATGTTATCATCTAGCCATTTGAGAGCAGTTTACAGAAAGAGGGAAGAAGAAAGGAGAATAGAACAGTGAATTGATTTAACCGACTTAGTTCATCATACACAATGAGTCACTATTTATATACAATGTCTAACTAATCAACAGTAATTAAACAACCTCTAACTGACTTAACAAACTCACTAACTAGCTAATTATTTACAGTACTTATTTTAACACTCCCCTTAAGTTGGGTGATGGAATATGTCCAGCATTCCCAACTTGAACAACATATCATTATGTAGTTGTTTTCCAAGCGCTTTGGTGAAGATATCTGCCATTTGCTCCTTGCTTGCCACATATTTTGTCTTGACTATGCCTTCTTGTAACCTTTCTCTAATAAAGTGACAATCTATCTCTATGTGCTTTGTACGTTCATGATACATGGGATTGGAGGCAATTTGCATTGCAGCTTTATTGTCACAGTGCAATTCCATAGGCAATTCAACATGTGTTCCAAGTTCCTGCAGTAAACCTTGCAGCCAAACCAGTTCTGCCACTGTTGTTGCCATACTCCTGTACTCTGCCTCTGCTGAGCTTCTTGAAACTGTGCTTTGTTTTTTTGATTTCCATGATATCAGAGATTCACCAAGTTTGATCTCAAAACTTGTCACTGATTTTCTGGACAACAAACAGGATGCCCAGTCTGCATCACAAAATGCATTGATCTTTCCTGATTTCTTACTGCTCATCAATAATCCCAAACCAGGCTGATTTTTAATGTATCTCACCACATGTAATGCTGCATCATAATGTGATTTTTTTGGAGCATGCATGAACTGACTTAGATGTTGTACAACAAAGGAAATATCAGGCCTTGACATAGATAGATACAATAATCTCCCAATTAGCCTTTGATACACTCTTCTGTCCTCTAATTCTTTATCATCTGTAATGTTGAAACAATGATCATATTCCTGACTTGTGAGTTTCTGATTCTGTTCAAGGGGAGTTGTGGTTCCTTTTCATCCAGCTAGTCCATATTCTGACACCAATTCTAAAGCATATCTCCTTTGATTCATCAATATTCCACTCTTGGATCTTCCAAACTCAATGCCAAGAAAGTACCTTAACTGTCCTAAGTCTTTCATTTTGAAGTTATGGTGCAAAATATCTTTGGCCTCTTGAATCAGTCCCTCATTATTTCCAGTGATCAAAAGATCATCTACATATACAAGTATGATCACAATGCCACTAGTAACATCTCTTTTTTTAAACAATGAATAGTCCAATTTACTTTGAGTGAAGCCTGATTGTGTAAGTGCAGTGGTGAGTTTCAAATTCCACTGTCTGCTTGCTTGCTTCAAGCCATATAATGATTTTAGCAGCCTGCAAACCTTAGTCTCCCCCTGGCTGCCAAAATCAGGTGGTAGAGTCATATAAACCTCTTCAAATAGGTCACCTTGGAGGAAGGCATTGTATACATCCATCTGTAAAAGGGACCAATTAAACTGAGCAGCTAAGGCAATGACACATCTTACAGTAACCATCTTTACAACATGAGAAAATGTATCATGATAATCTAGTCCCTCTTGTTGGGTGAAGCCTTTAGCCACAAGTCTGGCCTTGAGCCTCTCTACACTCCCATCAGCCTTGTACTTAACCTTGTACACCCATTTACATCCAATAAGAGTCTTACCTGTAGGCAAATCAACAATCTCCCAAGTATGGTTATCACTGAGATCTTGAATTTCTTGGTCTATAGCCTGGATCCAGCCACTATTTTGGGCAGCTTGTTCAAAAGAGGAAGGTTCAGAAACAGAAGAAGAAAAAGCTGAAAGATAGGATTGATAGGAAGGGTTGACAGTGGTATAGGAAACATAAGATGAAATGGGATAAGGAGTTTTGGAGGTGGTGACATAATCAGTGTGCCATATAGGAGGTCTGACTGATCTGGATGACTTTCTCTGAGGAATGATAGGTGGAGTAGGAATGGAAGTAGAAGAAGCAGGAACTGTATCAGGTAGTAAGGAAGGTGAGGAAGTTGGTGAAGGACTAGTGGAAGTAATAAATGAATCATGAGATGGAAACCAATCATCAGAGGGATGTGGAAAAGCAGACTGTGAAGGAGGAAATGCACAAGTATGAGAGGGAGGTGCAGAGTCTAAAAAAGTGTATTTAGGATGTTTGAAGGGAAAAATAGATTCCCTGAAAGATACATCTCTACTGACAAAGAAAGAACCTGAAGCAATGTTATATAGTTTGTAACCTTTTTGAGTGTCAGAGTAACCCATGAACATAGAGGAAATAGCTTTGGGACAGAATTTATCTGACTGAGCTGTGTTTGTGGCATAACATAGGCATCCAAACACTTTCAAATAGCTGAGTAGGGGAGCCTTTTTGTGAAAGAGTTCATAAGGTGATTTGTCTCCCAAAACAGAAGAGGGAAGTCTATTGATGAGAAAGGTGGCTGTAAGTACACATTCTCCCCTAAACTTTAAAGGCACATGAGCCTGAAATCTGAGGGCTCTTGCTATCTCCAGAAGATGTCTATGTTTTCTTTCAGCAATGCCATTTTGCTGAGGAGTATGGACACAAGTGGTTTGGTGAATTATACCAAGAGAAGAAAAAAGATTGTTGCATTGGTTGTTGACAAATTCAAGACCATTATCAGACCTAATTATTTTGACAGAAGCTGAAAATTGAGTTTTAATGAGAGTTAGGAAAGCTGTAATAAAAGTAACAACTTCACTTTTGAATCTTAACAAGAAAATCCATGTTATTCTAGATTAGTCATCAACAATGGTAAGGAAAAATCTATGACCATTATAAGTGCATTGCTTATACGGTCCTAAACATCCATGTGAAGTAGTTCAAAAAGGGATATAGTTTTCGTAGTACTAGAGGAGAAAGGGATTCTAGTTTGTCTTGCAAGAGGACATATAGGACAAGAAGAAAAAACTGAATTCTGCATATGAGGCTTCAGAGATGCAATCTTCTGCAGTATAGTAGTAGGAGCATGACCAAGTCTCTGATGCCAGATGAAAGCTACATCTGATAAAGAAGATGATGAATGTAATGCAGAAGAATGTTGGAGTACAGTGGCAGGTGATGGTTTCTTGGTAGATAGAAGTATGTAGAGACCTCCTGCTTCCTTACCAATCCCCCTCACCTTGCCATTGCAAAGGTCCTGAAAAAGACAGAGATCATGATAGAAACAGACACAACAATTCAGTTTCTTTCTGAGTTTGGAAAATGGAT
>JAJOOO010024888.1:0-20502 GCA_029582685.1 Solanum piurae | reverse complement strand
AATCTGATAATGATGCATTCATAAACTGAGACATGTATAACTGAATACTGAAATATCTGACCTAGCATGTGTAATTCAAGAACTAAAGAAATACATAGCTAGGGTTCTGAAATTCATGCAATAAACTGAGCAATAACGTGATAATCTGATTTGGGACATGTTAATAACTAATTCATGATGATCTGATGTAATTCTAGAAACCCTAGGTTTATTCATAATAAGGGAATCAAGAAACTGACTGAATTCTAGGGACCCAATGGGCGAAAGGAACCCACAAGTGAAATCCCACATACCTGGTGACGAATTCCACAGAGAAATCTCTCGATTTCAAGGCTGGAACTGAAGGAAACTTGATGCGTTCTTGAACTAGGGTTCTTGACTTCTCTTCTCCCCTTAGCGTTCTAATTCTTCTAAGTTTGATTAATGATTTGACTTAGGTAAGTTCTAGTTATGTTTTTAAGCTTAAATTGACTAAAATCTCATGATTTAGGGTCTAAACGGCGTATCTTAGGGGTTAAACGAAATAGAAAAAGACCAAAAGACCCCTGACTTAATTGCTGTCGGAGTGACCGACGAATTGGACCTACGGATCGTAGGTCAATCGACGGTCCGTAGATTGGGTCCGTAAGTCGAGTCTGCTCGACATGCCTTCACTAAAACGAGCATAATTTTTCACTCGGAGGTCGGATTTTAGCAAACTCGGTGGCGTTGAAAAGAGGATTCAATTATCTATCATATCATAGGTCATGGGACACACAATTCCTTTTGTGCTAAAAGTTATGACCATCTGAAGTTGACCCATCAACAATTTTCAGCTAACTGGCTGTTGACCCTTACCTACGGTCAAACCTACGGACCGTGGATAAAACGACGGTCCGTGCTGGTCAACCATAGTTCGTGTCAGAGGCTGGGTAAATGAGGTCTTGATCCACGGACACAGACCACGGACCATGGTCTGATCTACGGACCATGGGTCTGTCCGTGAGTCGAGACTTAGCCGATTTTTCTGAGCTGGATTTTGGGAGGGGTTGTAGTGGTGAACCATGGTCTGACCTACGGTCCGTGGATGGAAACCGTGGGTTGCACCTGTAACTATTCAAAGTCTGTATTTTTGGTCTATCTAGGATACGGGGTGTTACAGAAATGAGACTAGTGTAGATGCAAACAGAATATCACAAGGACCCATGATTTTGAGCTCAGAATTTTTTTTGCAACTCCTTGCAATTTTCTTGATGACATAGGCAGGTTTTTCTAAACTAGGCATCGTCAGTGATTCAAGATCTTTCCATTTACGAATAGCACGGCGTATTGCTCGCTTTTCTAGTTTTTCCCAAGCAGGCATAACAAGGCGTTTAAGTCGTGGACACCTGAAAAAGAGGAGATTTAATTAGCTGTCATATTCAATTGCACAGTAATTTTTGCTTCTCCTGTATTAGGTGTTTGGCCATACATTCACTTATTTATGGAGTTGGAAATGAAAATGGAGTTATGTTTGGTTACACTTTCCGCAAAAATTATTTAGAATAATATCAATGCTTGAATGTACTGCTCAAATTTGAGATATAACTTCAAAAGTGAATGTGAGTTAGAAAACAGGTTGTAAGTTGTTTCCAAATTTGAAATACAACTTCAAGTTGAATTTGAAATTTTCATGGCCAAACAACTGATTTTTCAAATAAATCAAAAAATTACTCTGGAAAAAGTGAATATTTTCATGAACTCTGAAACAATGCTTGTTGTACGGTTTTTTGATTTAAGGTATAGTATTATAGAAAGATAAAAGTTTATCAGGGGAATACCTATTGGCAGTATAAGTCAACTGATTGTCGTCAACATACAAATTGTAATGGAAGATCAATGTTTCTATGTTTCCATGACTGAGGTTCATGCAAATCTGTAGGAGGCGGGTCAATTTTTCATGAGACGGAGTGTCCACAAATACATATGGCTCTATTGAAATTCTGATGAAATTTGATTGCAACACCGACAAGTCCAGCGTTTTCCAGAGAAGTGGATCAGAACAAGCCAATTGCCATGCACGACAAACTTGAGGAATTGCATATATCAACTGGAAAAGGTCAAAGGACTGGAGTATCTTCACCAAGATATTAATATCAAGGTCCTCCCATATCCTTACAGGAGCATCTCCTTTATCCATAACAACAGCTTCAATCTCCTAAACTCCTGTAGAAACAAGAAAGGTTATTACTTCACTAGATCCATGAAGAATATTTGAATTTATGATGTCAAATTGATGTAGCTGATTGTCATTTATTGTTCTAGTGAATATACTCAGACCATGAAGAATAAAAAGTTAAGCCTTGCAATACGAAGAAACATAGAAGAGTGTACAAATACGTCTGAGGAAGGTGAAAAAACTAGGAAACTATAACCTGGAACTTAAGTCGGATGTAGATAACGACAGAGAACTAAGTTCTTTCTGGCATAGCTGATGGAAGTATAACATTTTGGATAAAAATAATCACTACTGAAAGCAAAATCATACAAAAAAGGAGGAAGTAACATTGATTTGCACATAAAATTCCCTAAAGAGGAAAATTCAATGTCCTAAGCATTCCGATGGAAAAACTGAAGACTTGTTATATGTTTTGAAGGGCAAGACAAGTACAAAGAGAACTGGGGAATGGAACAAGTGTGTGCTGAAAAAGCTGCATATAGTTTCCAGGAACCAAATAGAAGGGGATATGAAAGCACAATACTTCATCCCTTCTATTTTACTTGAATAGGAACAAAAATAAATAAGTTAACATGATTTGTGCATTTAAGTAATTCCTAAAACTGGTCAAAGATAATACCAATACAAGTACAAGTACAATAATAACAATGGCTTAATCTCAAAATTTTGGAATAGATTGTATGGTCCCTTTGTAATCATTCCGCTATACGTGGGTTCAAATTTTCAATACTACTTTACAACAACCTAAATGGAGTGATGTGGACATTGAGGATTCATATAGCCAACCCCAACTGGTTTGGGATTGTTAGTTGTACTTTACAATAGCTATACTTCAAACCTAAACTAATTGAGGTCGGTTATATGAACACTCAATATACATTCCGTTCCATTTGGAGCAGTTTCATTCCAATACTCAGATAATTATTAAGGGACGTGTAGTTGTACTTTACAATAGCTATACTTCAAACCTAAACTAATTGAGGTCGGCTATATGAACACTCAATATACACTCCGTTCCATTTGGAGCAGTTTCATGTCAATACTCAAATAATTATTAAGGATACTCTATTACCAAAGGCTTTCTATATTTTCTACCGAAATACAAATCAGTAATGAACTAAAAAGACTCTTGGCAAACAACATACTTGATACAAGTGTAGCAACATAAAATAAACCTTAATCCTAACCATCGGAATTACCTATGGATCTTGTGCTTCATTTATATTTTATATTTAGCTAATTTCACAAGAATCTCAAAATTGCAAGTCTTTTGGGATAACTTTGCCCATGTGATTGTAATGTTTAGCTCGTATGTTGACCGTTTTAACACCTTCAACCATCAGTGCCAAACCTATACACCAGTGCAATTGAAATTCTAACGTAGACATTTCCAAACTAAAATTCCGGACCTTCTTTCGTTTTTATCTTCTACATGTGCTACTTTTGTACCTTGTCATAATCATCACTTATTTTATCTAGTTTTGTATGACCACGCACCATCACACCATTGACATTTCTACAACACTCATTTTTTCGATACGCACTCAAGCCATACCCCATCATTAGTCTCACAACTGTCTAACAAAACCTATCTTCCACTCTGGTATGTATCTCCTTATCGCATGACACTCCTCCATTTCAACTATAAGATTTTAATTTATTTGTTGCCTCTTCATCTATCAGAATATCACTCCATTGACGTGGAAACTGAGCCTAGACATATGAACAGTCTGTGAACTCACTTTGATGATCTCAGATCTGAATAAAGAAGTGTTGTGGTGAATAAATGATCAATGTAATACTAGTTTATCCTCACAGTAAGGAATTAATAAGAGAAATGATATCAAATATTTTGTAATTTCCTAAAATAAAGCATCAATTGTGACAAATGGAGTATTGATAAAAAGTCCTGAACAACAGAACCAATGATAGTTGGTAGGGGGGGTCCATATATGACTAAATTCTAAATTGAAAGGTAAACTAGCAAGTAAACATGATGGATCTTTTCAATCCACTTCTAACAAAGCTGAAAAAAACAAGTACTTAGAGAATGGAAAGGAAGAGAACTTGAATGAAATGGTACTTTACTGTGGTTCTTATCTTCTTATCATAAACAAACTAGAGTTCTCACCATTCATCAAGTTTCTCAAATGAGTGAAGTATCAATTGAAGTATAACAATCAATAATAGATGTTGATATTTTACTAAAATTACCCGCTCACAAACAAAATCTCTAATTCGCCCCCTTCCGTTACAGCTCAAATCAATGTCAACCACAAAATTGTATTGAGTTTTTGATCAATGATATTAATTTGTCACACCTTTTTCCCAATACAGCTGTACTTGGGTTTGAAGGGAAAGGATTGGTAATTGTTTTAAGCATACAGAAGAAAATATATAGAGGTTGTTCCACAGCCTAAAAAACATTGTGAGCACTAAGACTGCCTTTCTGAAATGGCCCCTTGGGCTTTGGTCTAGTGGTAAGAGCAGATCATGTATTGTGCGGGTCAAGAGCACATCAGGGGTTAGAAGCATGTTGCAAACAAAACCCTGGTAGTTAAGGGAAGAAGGGCAGAGGATCGGGTTCATTATCCACCGGATTTCGATCCGTGTGCCAAAGGCCCTTGGGAATTTTTCAGTTGTCAGAAAAGAAAAAAGCATTATCAAATGGCTTCAATCAGATAATCACAAGCTTATGTGCCAACAAGGGTCTTTGAATATAGGTTTTTGATGTAGGCCAAGAGAGGAGATCTCAGGCCTATAATGGACAGCAAAGATGCAGCTATCTGGGACTGATTTTGTGCTGGTATTTAGCTGAATTCAGAAACAAATCCCTAGGGATTAGAAAGCCTCTGGAGGAGCCAAAGGATCGGTAATAAATTAAACCATCAAGAAGGAAACAAGTAAACAAGCAAACAGAAGGTTCTCTGTTGGCCTGGTGATGAATATCTAAAAAGAAGAAAAGGTCTAGGAATTCCAGCTAGTGAAAAGCTTCAACATAAACTTGCTAATAGAGAGGCCCCTTTAGCTTCAGAGGGAAATTCCTATGTCTTTCTTTTATCCTCTCTGTCTATGATCGATGAAAAATTGGCCTTATACGAATGAGTTGCATATATTGGTTCAGATAAATCCATTTTTTTTAATTTTTAAAAACAAAAACGAAGAATTTCATGTCTTTATAGACCTGACCAGATTATTATTTTTTCTATTATTTATGATATTTCTTAATTGGTAATTGAATGAAATTGTTTTTAGAAATCGCATTCTTGATTTCTAAGAAACTAATACACCAAAGAGAACACAAAAACTTGAGCAAAGAATTAATAAGGGGCGAAGGTGATTTCTAGGAAACAGTTTTCTTTTCCTTTGTGCTTGAATGTTTTCGGAAAACCATAACGGAAAAAAACTAGGAGAGTCAAGTTTTCAACTATAATTTTAGCAAAACCGATTCATAGGAAAAGTGGGAAAACATGGTAGAAAATATTGGAACTCACCTTATGTGCCTCCTAAACCTAGTTTCGTTATTCTTCGCATAACATGGAAGCAGGTCAGTTCTACTAAAGCAATCTCTTACTTAACTTAGCCAGTGATCTCAACGATTTCTCATTAAAGGTAATATCAGCAATATCCTACCTGTATATCCCTCCAACCCAATTTCCATACATTTTTCAATTGCCTTCCAAATAAAGTGAGGAATTCAATCCTGAGATTTGCTACGGTTTTCTCACAACTTTCTTTTCATAAATTTGTAAGCTCAAATGTACCTTGTCTGCATCTTCTTGATACATTTAATGAAGCTTTTTACTTCATCAGCTGATATGAGGTCACAACAATCTTTCTCTCAAACTACTAATCATCTATCTACGCCCTACGGAGCTGATAGGTTAGATGTCCCAAAATCCAAATTTCTTTTTGAGAAAAGAAAAAGATGGAATAATCAAAGCACCATTTGCATTTAAGCGATGTAGGTCAAAAAATGATGTTATAATTTTTTTGGATAACGATGAGAATACTGTAAAAACATCAAAAGAACCTACGTTCTTGATTAGAGAACTCCAACTGCATTGTTAGGTTAACAAAATGAAAATTCAGTAAATCAAAACCAACCTCGACAATGATTTAAATGTTAATAACAAGAAAATACGCATTTTATCATACCACACTAATAATAGAAATGCAGGACACCAAGACATACAAATTCAGACAACCTTGAATTCAGATCTGTATGGGCAAAACTCAAATAGCCAGAAAAAGGAAAAAAAAGTTCCACAAGGTGTACACCGACTTCCTTTAACACCCACAACAACTTTTGGAATCAAGATCCAACATGAGTAAAAAAAAAAAATCCGAAAAACAACCATAAAGAATGTAAGAAGAAAAAAAGACGGAGAGATTTAGGACATGCCTTTAGATTGTTGCTTCACTTCAGTGTGTGCGAAAAAAATTGGGTGAAAATTGTGGGTTGATAGTGTAGCTTTGATGAGGAATGAGATTCGGATATGAGGAAATGACCATAAAAAACCCCCACACATTGGCAGGTGTCCGCTGTTAAACTGTAATAGTAATAAAGAGTACCAACAACTCCCCACTGCCAAATGGAAGTGTCATCATATCGGGGAGATGTTCACACTTGTAACTTGATTCTGGTCAACAGTCTTTAACTTTTTTTCCTTTTTTTCTTAGGAGATACATCCTACCTGTATTTTTGATAAATGACAAAAAGAAATATCTAAGTGAGATTTTCTTTTGAGTTAATACCTCTAAACTCCATAAACTATTCACATTTTATCCATTTAACACTTGAATTATGGGGTACTGTGGTTAACCCCTGAACTATAGACCAGGTGATATGGAGAGTGACAGTCAAAAAGCGCATTCATGTTGACCTAGTACACTCTGTGAGGTCCGGCATTTTCTCCGATTCACCTCGTTTAGTGCATTTCCATTACTTGAATGGAAGCTTATGCAAATTGATTACTTACCTTAATTTTCTTTCTAAAATCAAAGTTAATATTGACTGGTAAATTCTACCCAATATAGAATTATATTTAATATTTCTCTTATTTCAGAGAATATTTTAGTAACGATCGACGCCCTCTTCTTTGAAAGACTTAAGAGACGTTGATTCTCTAAATTACTTGACTTTCATATTCTTCCAACTAATCACTCTTGTAATTCTCATATTATACAATCTGTAATCCTTTGAAGAGTCCAATCAGTAAAGTGGCAAACTAAATAAATGATAATGTTTAAGTCGTCGGGCTCACAAGTCTATGAATTCAAAGAACACGAGACTCTTACTGTTATTTATTATACGCACTAAAGTAACATCGAAAGATTATGTGGTACTTGTCATTAAAAAAAGAAGAAGAATCTATAGATTTTTTATTTTGAAGCTAATCTTTTACCTTGCATGTTCAAGTCATTTACCTTGTCTTTTAGTTCCCAGTAAAAATGATATAAATGGAAATCAATCAGCTACGTCTTTAAATGAGATTAGAAAAAGTTGTGATAAAAATAATTATAATGAATATGCATTCATAATCAGAAAGAGATTTAGACGTTTGAAATATGTCTATCGCATTATTTTGAAACACTTCATATCATCTAGTTTGATATTTACGTCAAGATTAAGTAATCCAAATGAAATTTACACAAATCTAATGATGTGTCTACAAGTATTTGTACTATTTGCATTAACGAAAGGAAAAGAGAAAAAGAACAATAAATCTCCCATATGGTATTCAAGAGTTCTTATGAGCATTTAAATTTGATAATGAAAACATATAATACTTACGTGAGAAATAGGATTTCTTCTTCTTTTTTAGAAAAGAAGATAAATGAGCTATATGAGAGTTTTTAAAGTCATACTCTGTACGAAAAGGGTCAAAAATGTCCTAACGTATTGGAAAGGAGAAAAGGCTCAAAATGATCCTATTTCTTTCACATGGAACACTAATAGTCCCTATTCTTTGAAAAAGTGGTGAACACACAGTGAATTTTAACACAGACTAAATTTCATATGCTTTTCACGCGTTTCTGATCCTAAGTTCTAACCTTCATTCTTCTCTTCCCTCTTTACTAAGACACATGCAGGCAAACATATACATATAGAACTAAAGATATATGTTAGTCTTGTTTGTAACTTCTTCTGTTCACTTTCCATAAATTGTTGGCTTCCTCCAAATGAACTGCTCATGAAAATCATGGATCTTCAACTAGATCAATCTTAGTGAATTTCTCGAAGGGCCACACCTGTCTAGGAAGGTAAAATTGTTTAAATTGCCTAGAGACTTTTTGACAATATTATGTTTCGACAGTCCTTTCACTTTAAGATGTTTAACAGTGTCTTCCTAGTCTTCCCTAGCAATTATTAGTTTCTCAGCCACAATTACTTCCAAGTTAATAACTTAGTATGTTCCTTAGACTTATGACCCGTGTGGGCTGGATAGCCTTGACTTTCTGCCGACGTCGTTCGAATGACTTAGCTCCTTGTAGACTGGAGTAGCAGACTTGAGTCTGATAGTTTGAGCCTTAGATTAGGCATTATCGCTGCTTGCTGCACCTCTGTATCTTCTCCCTCTAATTCTGCGGTTCCGAAAGCGTTCTCGAAGGTTCTGTGCATCACTAGAGGCGTGGGATTGAGATAGTATAGGCTTGGAGCCTTTTCTGTGATTTCTTAGAGTGGACGGCGTTCCGTGGTGACTGTTGTTGGATTGGATCCTATTGAAGATACCATCACCCCCGAGATCGTTCTTTCTAGCTGGGATGGGAGCGTATCGCTGGCTGAGTAGACTCGGTGATTTCGGCGATTGCCCCCGGGCCTCTCTTTCTAGCTGGGTTGGGAGTGTGCTGCTGGCTAGGTGTCCCCGGGTCGCTCTTTCTAGCTGGGCTGGCATCTGACTGCATGGTAGGACGACTCGCGATATCAACCTCACCCTCGGGTCCCTCTTTCTAATTGGGCTGGGAGTGGACTGTTTGGTAGGGTTCCCCCTGGGGTCACTCTTTCTAGTTGGGCTGGGAGTGCACTGCTGAATGGGTGGAGTCTGATGGGTTATCTTGGTTACTTTGGGCAGGGAGCCCGGTTTTCTTCTTTCTCAATAGACTTAGCTATTCTGTGTACCTGTCGGGCTTATGGGGGTTCGTTCAGGTTTTATTTAAACTTGCGCACGAGTGTACCTTCTGGGCTTATGGGGGTCCAGTTAGGTTTAGTTTAGTTGTACTTAGTTTATTTTTGGTATGCTCGTGTGCTTTCTTTTCATATCCGCTTTGACCTCTCTATGTCTAGATTCTTTCCTTTCTTATTGTTTTTACCCCTTTTGGTCAGTCGGCCTTTGATGCCTACTGAGTACCTGTTGTTTTGGTACTCATGCTACACTCTGCATCTATTTCGTGATGCAGGTCCCAGTACCAGTTACCATCGGTGATTAGCTCCAGCCTTCTTTTGCAGTTGTGATTCGGAGACGAGGGTGAGCACTTGGCGTTTTGGGTTTGTCTTGTCTCCTTCTTTTGTTTTAGCTAGTCTTGTTGCCTTTGAGACACGCTTTGTTGTGGTCCACTTTTGAGACTTGTACTCTTTATTAGATAGCTCTGTACTAGTGACTTCCAGGTTCTGGGAGGGATTTCTGTATATATTTATTTTAGTTTGTTTCCGCCTTGTTGCCCTTGTTTAGATTATTGTTTTCGCTAGTTTCTGCCCTTACGCTCATTGCTTGATGTTCTGGGTTACGGGTTGGCTTACCTACTGGTAGGGTATAGTAGGTGCCATCATGACTCGAGAAATTAGGTCGTGACAAGTTGCTCTCAACCTCACCCTCGGGTCCCTCTTTCTAGCTGGGCTGGGAGTGGACTGTTTGGTAAGGTGCCCCCTGGGGTCACTCTTTCTAGTTGGGCTGGGAGTGCACTGCTGGCTAGGTGTAGTCTGATGGGTTATCTTGGTTACTTTGGGCTGGGAACCCGGTTTTCTTCTTTCCCAGTAGACTTAGCTTTTCTGTGTACCTATCGGGCTTATGGGGGTCCGTTCAGGTTTTATTTAAACTTGCGCACAAGTGTACCTTCTGGGCTTATGGGGGTCCAGTTAGGTTTAGTTTAGTTGTACTTAGTTTATTTCTGGTATGCTCGTGTGCTTCCTTTTCATATCCGCTTTGACCTCTTTGTGTCTAGATTCTATCATTTCTTATTGTTTTTACCCTTTTCGCCCAGTTGGCCTTTGATGCCTACTGAGTACATGTTGTGTTGGTACTCATGCTGCGCTCTGTATCTTTTTCGTGATGCAGGTCCCAGTACCAGTTACCAACGGTGATTAGTTCTAGCCTTCTTTTGCAGCTGTGATTCAGAGACGAGGGCGAGCACTTGGCGTTTTGGGCTTGTCTTGTCTCCTTCTTTTGTTTTAGCTAGTCTTGTTGCCTTTGAGACACGCTTTGTTGTGGTCCACTTTTGGGACTTGTACTCTTTATTAGATAGCTCCGTACTAGTGACTTTCAGGTTCTAAGAGGAATTTCTGTATATATTTATTTTGGTTTGTTTCCGCCTTGTTTAAATTATTGTTTTCGCTAGTTTCTGTCATTACGCTCATTGCTTGATGTTTTGTGTTACGGGTTGGCTTACCTACTAGTAGGGTATAGTAGGTGCCATCATGACTCGAGAAATCAGGTCGTGAAAACACCTGTGTAGGAAGGTAAAATTGTTTAAATTGCCTACAGATTTTTTGACAATGTTACGTTTCCACAGTCCTTTCACTTTTAGATGTTTAACAGTGTCTTCCTAGTGTTCCCTAACAACTATTAGTTTCTCACCCACAATTACCTCAAGTTAATAACTTAGTATGTAAATATGTTTCTGGTTGAATGATTGGAAGTTCATTAAACCAGCAAGGCTAGCTACCTGTTGTTAACTGATAGAGATTCAATAGATTAGGTGATAGTTAGTACAAGTCAAACGCTGTAAATTGAGTTAGCTGTGATAAAATCTCGATGCATGACTAATTTAGCAGAAAATTAAATATTCTACAATCAGTAACTCACTTTTTTCTTTTCTCCACCAAAAGTTCCCCAACTTTCACATTAGGCTTAGAGCTTTCCACAACAAAAATCTAAGAATTCAAATTCAAAGCTTCACATAGAAAGTACTAAATAAGATGAAAATTACCTTGTAAAGAAAACCTACCCAGAACACATAATAGCTCAGAACAGTATGAAAATTACCTGCTCTGAGAAATATGATAGATCTGACCCTTGATTGCCATCTTCTTTGAATCAACCTGCTTCAATTCCTCTTCAGAAATCTGTCCAAGATGAACTGGAGGTGGCAGAGGTTGGATTTGTTCCTTGAAATCTCTATTGGTGAGCATGATATGGTGAACCAAAACACTACGAGACAGCATAGTGTAAAAGAATTTGGCGGAGAGAGAGCTGTGATAGAATTTACAGCCATACTTGTACAATATAGCTTTCTCCAACAATTGAATGAAATTGAAAATTAATCTACACTAGAATAATATATTACCTTTTTTTTTTTTTACAGACTTGGACATGTGATTTTATTTACATGAAATCAAATTACTGTTGAACAGTTGAAGTGCAATTTTATTTCATGATTTTAGAATCATGTCATGAAATATCAAATTAGCCACTTTTTTTGAGAATTTCATTTCATAATTTCACATTTTTCTATATAAAAATTGACCCATAAATTTATATTTGTAAAAAAAAGTTTATCATTTTGTATTTACATAGTTTTTGCAAAAATATTAAAGGAGGATGAAATATTCACAAAATATAAACATGATGATATATGTACTAATGATATTGATTGATATACAACTCAAAGTAAAAAAATAGTACACTTCAACTCATGTTCAATTTTTACCTTCTTATGAATTAAAGTTTCTCAATTGTTTGTAATTTGCATCCCCTTAATTCTATAAGGAGTTTAGGTATGAAACTCACAAAACTTTCATAAAAGAATAATAACATGTTTAGTTGAGTTTTTAAAAATCAACTTAATAAGAAAAACATTTTTTCAAGTGTTTCTTTTCTTTAAAAAAGAGAATACTTTTACTGAATAACAATGTGTTCGATAAATTAATTTTAAAAGCTCTTTTAAGCAACTTAGTGCTTCACCAATTTTTTAAAAACTATTTCCAAGTACAAGTATAAATTCTCAAAAGTATTTCCAAATAAGTAATTTGGAAGAAAATCTACTTTTTTCCGTTTTGGAAAACAACTATTGCTAATTTCAAAAACATTTATTTTCTCCCATAGTTTAACCAAATAACTCACCTTTTTAATGAGAAAATAAACACGTTTAGCATCCAAAAGCTTAGCAAAACAAAGTATAAGCTTACTATGCTTGGCAATACATATAAAACTGGGTAAAGAATCCACTGTGTGCTACGAAAACGCAGAAACGAAAAGCACAAGTTCATAGAAACACAGAACATGAAACCTACACAAGCTTCCACATTCACTCCAGACCTTCAGCTCATGAAGCAATATCTTCTTAAAAGTTGTCAAACTGCAAGAGATTTCACCTCATCCACTTTCCAGAAGTCTTCTTCATACTTATACCACCTCATAAACCCTTGATCATTTAGAGCACGCTGACACATGATGCATGAGTCACTCATGCAGGTTAGGAATTTGTCTAACCTAGACGCTTTTTCAAGAATTGATTCATCAAGCTCGGTCAGAATTTTCATCGGTTCAAGTGGAGGATCTTCAGGGTCTTTTGTAATTATGCAATGAGATATGTTGAGCACTTTCAACTTTTTCAACTCCTCCAAGATAATAGCCAGTGCAGGTTTAGATAACACCGTGCACCTCACACTCAATACTTCCAAGTTTGGAAGAAATGAAGCCAGTGCAGATGCAAACAGCATATCACAGGTCCCCATAATTTTGAGCGCGGTAAATTTTTGGCAACTCCTGCCAATTTCCTCGATGACACGTGCAGGATTATTTATACTTGGCATCGTTAGTGATTCAAGATCTTTCCATATATGAATAGCCCTGCACATTGTTCGCTTTTTAATTTTGTTCCAAGAAGGCATAACAAGGCGTTTAAGCTGTGGACACCTGAAAAAGAAGAGATCTAATTAGCTGTCTTATTCATTTGTCACAGTAATTTTTGCTTCTCTAAGAATAATGGAAAATCATAGGGATCTGATATCTCTGAAACGTTGCTTGCTATATGGTTTCTTGATTTAAGTTATAATTATAATACTATAGAAAGATGAAAGTTTATTGGGGGAATACCTCTCGGCAGCAAAAGTCAACTGATTGTCGTTAACATACAAATTGGGATGGAAGATCAATGTTTGTATGTTTCCACGACTGAGGTTCAAGCAAATATTTAGGAGTCGGGTCAATTTTTCTTCAGACGGACTGTCGACATATACGTACGGCTTCAATGGGAGTCTGATGAAATTCGATTGCAACACGGACAAGTCCAGCGTTTTCCAGAGAAGTGGATCACAACAAGCCAATCTCCATGCACGACAAACTTGAGGAATTGCATATACCAACTGGAAAAGGTCAAAGGACAGGAGTATCGTCACCAAGATATTAATATCAAGATCCTCCCATCTCCTTACCGGAAAATCTCCTTTTTCCATAACAGCAGCTTCAATCTTTTCTTTTTTTTGAAATTCCATCATAAAGCTTCAATCTCCTAAACTCCTGTAGAAACGAGAAAGGTTATTACTTCACTAGATCCATGAAGAATATTTGAATTTCTGACGTCAAATTGATGTTGCTGATTGTCTTTTTGTGTCAGACCATGAAGAATAAAAAGTTAAGCCCTGCAATACGAAGAAACATAGAAGAGTGTACAAATACATCTGAGGGGTACTGTGATGCCTAAAAGTGAAGAAACTAGGAAAATATAACCTGGAACAGTTGGTTGTAGATAACGACAGAGAACTATGTTCTAGCTGGCATAGCTGATGGAAGTATCACATTTCGGATAAAATAATCCTTACTGAAAGCAAAATCATACAAAAAAGGAGGAAGTAACATTGATTTGCACAAAAATTCCCTGAAGAGAAAAATTCAATGTCCTGAGCACAAGGATGGAAAAGTTGAAGACTTGTTGTATGTTTTGAAGAGCAAGACAAGTACAAAGAGAACTGGTATGGTCCCTTTGTAACCATTCCGCTCTACGCAAATTCAAATTTTCAATACTACTTTACAATAACTTAAATGGAGTGATATGGACATTGAGGATTCATATAGCTAACTCGAACACTCAAATATACATTCTGTTCCGTTTGGAGCAGTTTCATTTCAATACTCAGATAATTATCAAGGGTGCTCTATTATAAAGATTTTCTATATTTTCTACCAAAATACAAATCAGTAATGAACTAAAAAGATCCTAGCGGTTTACCTCTCCTATGTGATTTGCGAGCTATTGCATAGGAGCGGGGGTTTTACCTTGTGCGCACCCAAAGGGTAGCGGTTGCGGGTTTCCCTTGTCATAAAAAAAAAAAAAAAAGATCCTAGCAAACAACATACTTAATACAAGTGTAGCAACATAAAATAAACCTTTTATCCTAACCATTGGAATTACATATGTATCTTGTGCATCATCTATATTTTGTATTTTGTTAGTTTCACAAGAAACTCGAAAAATTGCAAGTCTTTTGGGACAACTTTGTCCATGTGATTGTAATGTTTACCTCGTCCGTATTAACACCTTCAGCCATCATAGTGTCAAACCAATACTCCAGTGCAATTGTAACTTCGAAGGTAGACAATTCTAAACTATAATTCAGGACCTTCTTTCCTTTTATCTTCTACATGTGCTACTTGTACCTTAATCATCACTTAATTTGTCTAGTTTTGTAATACTACACACCATCATACCATTCACATTTCTACAACACTCATTTTTCAATATGCACTCAAGCCATACACCATCATAGGTTTCACAACTCTCTTACTAAACCAAGCTTTTACACCGGTATGTATCTCCTTATTGCACAACACTCCTCTATTTCAACTATAAGTTTTTTTATGTTTTGCGTCTTGGTCTAGCAGAATACCACACCATTGACGTGGAAATGAGCCTAGACATATGAACGATCTATGTGAACTCAGTTTGATGATCTCAGGCCTGAATAAAGGAGTGTTGTGGCAAACAAACGATCAATGTAATACTAGTTTATCCTCACAGTAAAGAATTAATAAGGTAAATGATATCAATTATTTTGTTATGTCCTGAAATAAAGCATCATACAAATTGGGACAAATTATAAAAAGTCTTCAACAACAGAACCAATGATAGTTGGACTTAGTAGGGGGTCCGTATATGACTAAATTCTATTTTGAAAGCTAAACTAGCAAGTAAGCATGATGGATCTTCAATCCAAATTTGATGAAAGCTGAAAAAAACAAGTACTTCCGTGCCCCCGAATCTTAAAATTTAGATTTTGCCCGCAACCAAGTCCCAAGCAACTTAGCTATAAAGTGCTTTTCGTCGCCTGATTTCCATAGTAACGAGGGAACTAACATTAGAGTTTTAGCAGCTGATATGAAGCCTACATCAATCTTTTCTCTCATATAAACTACTAATCATCTATCTACGGAGCTTATATGTTAGATGCCCCAAAATCCAAATTTCTTTTTGAGAAAAGAAAAGATGGAATAACAAAAGCACCATTTGCATTTAACCTATGCAGGTCAAAAAATGATGTTACAATTTTTTTGGATAACAATGAGAAGTTTGTAAAAACATCAAAAGAAGCTACATTCTTGATTGCAGGACTCAAATTGAATCGTTATATAAACAAAATGAAAATTCAGTAAATCAAAACCAACCTTGACAAAGAGTTAAACATTAACAACAAGAAAACACACATTTTATATGGGCAAAAATCGAATAGCTAGAAAAGGGAGAAAAGAATTCCACAAGGTGTACACCAAATTCTTTTAACACCCACAAGAACTTTTGTAATCAAGATCCGACATGAATAAAGAATTAATCAGAAAAACAACCTTAGAGAATGTAAGAAGAAGATAAGACAGAGAGAGATTTAGGACATGCCTTTAGATTGTTTATTCACTTTAGTGTGCGCAAAAATTATTGGGTGAAAATTGTGGGATGTTAGTGTGTTTTGATGAGGAGTGAGAGTCGTATACAAAATCTTGGTCAAATGGAAATGGAAATGTCATCCACCTGTAAATTGATTCTGGTCAACAATCTTTAACATTTTTTCCTTTTTTGCTTCATCCATCTGAAAATTGATTCTGGTCAACAATCTTTAACATTTTTTCCTTTTTTGCTATCCTACCTGTTTTTTTGATAAACGACAAAAAGAAAATCTCATTTTCCAGTTTAACACTTAAATTATGGAGTATTGTGGACAGTTTGTGTTAACCCCTGAACTATAGACCACGTGATATGGAGAGTGACAGTCAAAAAGAGCATTTATGTGGCCTAGGACACTGTGTGAGGTCCGTCATTTTCTCAGATTCACCTCATTTAGTGCATTTCTATTACTTGAATGGCAGTTTATGCAAATTGATTACTTAATTTTCTTTCTATAAATATCAAAGTTAAAATTGGCTGGTAAATTCTATCTAATATAGAATTATATTTAATATTTCTCTGTTTTCAGAGAGGATTTTAGTAACGATCGACACCCTCTTTTTTGAAGACTTAAGAGACGTAGATTCTCTAAATTACTTGACTTTCATATTCCTTCAACTAATCACACTCGTAAAATTCTCAGATTATACAACCTGTAATCCTTTTAAGTGTCTAATCAGTAAAGTGACCAACTAAACATCTGATAATGTTTTAGTCGTTGGGCTCGCAAGTCTATGAATTCAAAGAACACGATACTCTTACTGTTATTTATTATACACACTAAAGTAACATTGAAAGATTATGTAGTACTTGTTATTTAAAAAAATATAATTTTGAAGATGATCTTTTACCTTTGCATGTTCAAGCCATTTACCTTGTCTTTCAGTTCCCAGTAAAATGATATAAATGGAAATCAATCAGCTACATCTTTAAAATGAGATTAGAGGAAGTTGTGATAAAAATAATTCTAATGAACATGCATTCATAATCAGGAAGAGATTTAGCCGTTTGAAATATGTCAATTGCATTATTTTGAAAATCTTCAAATCATCTAATTTGATTTTACATCAAGATTTAAGTGATACAAATGAAATTTACACAAATCTAATGACGTGTCTGCAAGTATTTGTAACATTTGCATATATGAAAGGAAAAGAGAAGAAGAACAAGAAATCTCCTGAATGGTATCCAAGAGTTCTTATGAGCATTTATATTAGATAATGAAAATATATAATTCTTATGTGAGAAATACGATTTCTTCTTCTTTTCTAAAAAACAAGATAAATGAGTTATGTGAGAGTTCTTAAAGTCATACTCTGAACGAAAAGGGCTTAAAAATGTCCTAATGTATTGTAAAGGAGAAAAGGCTCACAACAGTCCACTATTATTTGGACTTAGACTCAAAATGCTTCTATTTTTTTCACATGGTGCACTTTCAGTCATAACCCTTACTATGGTGAATTTTTTAACAGAGACTAAACATCATATGCTTCACACATGTTTCTGATCCTAATATCTAACCTCCATTCTTCTCTTCCCTCTTAACTCAGACCATCTGCAGGCAAACATATGCACATAGAACTAAAGATATATGGTAGTCTTGTTTGTAACTTCTTCTTTGTTTGCTTCCACATGACCTGCTCGTGATGGATTTTCAACTGGATCAATTTTAGTGAACTTCTCGAAAGTTAACCTGTGAATGAAGGAAAGTTTGTTTAAATTGCCTAGAGCTTTTTTGACAGTATTCGACGGTCCTTTGACTTTAAGATGGTTAACAGGGTCTTCCTAGTCATCCATAACAACTATTAATTTCTCACCTATAATTACTCCAAGTTAATTACTTCGTATGTAAATATGTTTCTAGTGGAATGATTGGAAGTTCATTATACCAGCAAGGCTTTCTAGCTGTTGTTAAATGGGTTGAGATTCAATGACTAGGTGACAATATTAGTACAAGTCAAAAGCTGTAAATTGAGTTGGCTGTGATAAATTCTCCACACATGGATATAGTATGACTAATTTAGCAGAAAACTAAATATTCTGCCATCAGTAACTCAGTTTTTTCTCTACCAAAAGTTCCCCAGTTTTCGCATAAAGCTTAGAACTTTCCACAACAAAAATCTAAAATATTAAATTCCAAGCTTCACATAGAAAGTACTAAATAAGATCCTTGTAAAGAAAACCTACCCAGAAGATATAATAGCTTAGAACACTATGAAAATTACCTGCTCTGAGAAATGTGATAGATCTGAACCTTGATTGCCATCTTCTTTGAATCATACTGCTCCAATTTCTCTTCAGAAAACTCTCCAAGCTGAAATGGAGGTTGCATCCGTTCCTCGAAATCTCTGGTGGTGAGCACGATCTGGTGAACCAAAAAACTCCGAGACAACATAGTGTAAAAGAAATTGCCGGATAGAGAGCTGTCATAGAATCTTCCAGTGTTTGCCATAGCTCTACAGCCATACTTGTACTTGGGGAAGAAGAGGAGGAGGAGACCACAATAGCTTCCTTCCATTATTGAATGAAATTGAAAATTAATCTACACTAAAACATTGATTTTATTTTTTTATTGCTGGTTAGTGTTGGGTATCATAAGGCAAACCTTGAAAGAGCTAGCTGGGTGAGAACATAAATGAGAAATATATAAAAAGAGATAAAAAAAATTTAATGTGATTTGATCCATCAATCTATATCCACAAAGAGGAGTCTACGATATATAAATGAGAGTACACAATATCGAGAAAAGAAATTTCTCACGCGATTTATTTGTAATAAAAAGAGGAAAGTACACCAATATCAAGAAGAGAAATACCTCACATAATTCATTCCGAATAAAAAAAAGTCAACATAAGTGTTAACGTAATACTTGTGTCTCACAGATTCTCCCTCTACACAAAATTTTCAAACCCCATAGAACTACCTTGTGAATGCTATTAATTATCAGAAATGAACCTATTTATAAAGTCATGAACATTTTCCTACAAGAGAAAGGACTAAACAACTATGAAGACTTTGTGTTTTCGTTTTAGAAAAATGAAAACTAAATTATGATAAGAAATTAGGGCAAATATCGAACACTTACCTATTGTATTGTAAAATTAGTTTGAATATCATCCTTGTGTTGATTGTATTTAATTTATGTATTGCCCGCTAACGAACTGAACTCCCACCAATAACTAAGATTGCTCGGGGTTGGATAATCTACTAAATGTTGATTAAGTGTGGAGGATATAGGTTGCTTAAGAAGAGAGAGCGTTAAATATGATGTTATTTTGATATTTTGATATAAACATGTTAATTGGGTCGGTCCGTTCGATTTTGGCCCATTAAAGCAGGTCCGATAAGGGCCCGCTATGATAATGTCCA
Organism: Solanum piurae; assembly: GCA_029582685.1. Lineage (NCBI taxonomy): Eukaryota > Viridiplantae > Streptophyta > Magnoliopsida > Solanales > Solanaceae > Solanum > Solanum piurae. The sequence continues at coordinate 845 of JAJOOO010024888.1, read as the reverse complement.
GACAGACAACCGACCCCCTATATTAGTAGGGTGGGCTGGTCTGGATTATTTTCACCCACAGACCGGTAAGGCTGTCCACCGATGCGCTGGTCCGGAGCGGCTTGGTAATAAAAAAAAAAGGGGAAAATTACACCTATAAACAAACATATATTAGTTAATTAGTTAACATAGTTATAGTTTGTCTTAATTACAATTCGCGACCTACTTTTAGCTATAATTACGTGGCTCAACTTTTTAGTTTTGTATAATTCGCACGTTTGTATAATTCGAAATTTGTATAACTTTTGTATAATTCAAAATTTGTATAATATAATTTGTATAACTGTTTACACTTCTGATGTTTGTAATTGTATAAAATCATTGTTTCGAGTTTATACAAAAATAACTGAATTATACAAATGTACCCGCGAATTATACAAATCTGTGAATTATACAAATCCACAAATTATACAAACGAGACAGCTTAAACTGTAGCTACAACCCGTAAATATGCAAACTATAGCTATGGAGCATAATTAAGTTTATTATAGGGATAATTGTACAGGATGACAAACTTATAATCTAAAATAAATGGAGTAGCTACTGTTTGATTTAATTGCGCCCCGTAGCAAACGTTTGCCAGTCGCCTCTCTCCCTCCAAATTCTCGCTCGCTCCCTCTGTGCTCGCCTCTCTCGCTTTATTCAACAGAATTGTATAAATTGTGTTTCTGTTTGTATAAAGCGAGAGAAAATTGTATATACACATGCAAATACATATATATTCGTCTTATACACTTATAATTATACAATACAAATATTCCCCTGCGCAGTTCTCTTTTGCCTTTCTCTCTTTCTCGTTTTATACA
>JAJOOO010024887.1:0-19927 GCA_029582685.1 Solanum piurae | reverse complement strand
CCCCCCCCCCCCGGCCATTTTTCAAAGTTTCTTTTTTGTTTAAATTTCTTTTATAAAAGAATTTAATTTTTTTCACTTCATCCCCCCTCCCCTCCCCCCCTCAAATACTAATTTAGATATTATTTTTTTTTAAAAAAAAAAATTCTACCCATCCCATCTAACCCTCCGCTTCCAATTTTTTTTCTCATTTTGTGTAAATATATACATATCGAAAATAATTTTTAATATTACTTGCCGCCGCAAGACATTTTTTAATTTTTTACTTATTTATGTTATATTTGGTACACTAGTAGAATTTTTTTTTCTAAAAATATATGTACGTACATATTTAACACAAAATGAGAAAAATGTAAAAAAAAAAAAAGAATTAGGAGCGGAGGGTTACATAGGATGGGGTAGAATTTTTATTTTTTTTAAAATAAAATAATATCAATTTCTTTTTTTTGTGGGGGGGGGGATGAGTGGGTGGTTATTTTTTTGGAGGGGGTACGTGGAGGAGGTGTGGAGTAGGGTAAGAAAAATAATTTAAATTTTTTTTTCTTAATTTTTTTTTTTTTTATAGATAGTAATACTTTAATCTTTAATTTTTAATTAATATTAATAGTTTATTATTTAATTTTTGTCAAGGTGGAATATTTTATCCATGTGGAATGCCATGTGTCAAGTTTTTTTCAAATAAAAGAGAGAGTGTATTACACACACACCACTGAGGTGTGTTTCTCAAACTAAAAAGTGATAGTTTAGGTATGAAACTCACACTTTCAATAGTTTAGGTATGAAACTCAATAAAAGGGGATAGTTTAGGTGTGTTTTTGACACTTGTCTCAAGTAAATAAACACTTTTGAATCTTGTGGTCTTAAATTAAAGATATGTCAAATGTATCAAAATATTTTTTAATTAATGATGTGGTCTTAAACATATCAAATCGTGAAAAGTTGAAATTAAAGAGTTATCATAAAAGTAAAAAGACATTCTTTTAAACAAATTAAAAATAAAAATAAGACAAACAAGTTAAAATTGATAAAATATTTTTTTGTGCCAAGCGAAATTTGAATGAACCACTTGAATCAATGTGAACTCCGCCCCTTGCTCTTGAAATTCAATATTTTTGAGGTCACGATAAATGTTCATTATTATGATTTTTTTATTCTAAAAATTCGAACCGGAGTTCACGATCCGCATAGTGGTAACCTTGCCTAATTATCAATATGGGTTGTGGTGCACCAAATGAAATATTTCACCCTTAATCAAAGGTCTCGAGTTTGAGTCATGAGTATAGAGAAAATCATGTTGGCCACCCCGAATGAGTCATGTAGTGCGTGATCTGAATTTAGTCGAAGCTTCAATACAGACTCCAAACACTTAATGAATTTTTTATTTAAAAAATAGTTGCCTAATTAACCGACAACTATAACAAGAAACACTATCATTATGATGTCAATTTAATGTTGATTGAATTAAAATGTAATTCCTTGATGTCAATATTTAACTTTTACTTACTACGTATACTCTACGAAAAAATAAAGTTTATTTGGACTTTGTAGCATTTGCCACGATATTAAGCAATTGACAATTTGACATAATACAACTCCAAAATGTAATATCGTTACACCTATTTTTTCTACTTTTTGGACCAAGCAATTAAGGTCTATTATATCACATGAACAAATCAGCTGTAGTTAACCTTTATGAAAAAGGGTTTATTATAAGTGTTCATCATCCAATATGGGAAGTAGTAATACGTGTCACAAACTTATCAACTTATAATGCATATCATGCAAGAAAATAATTTCCTAACCCTCCCTTTGCTCAAACTTAAAGATTCTAATTTAACATTCACTAAATTATTTTCTCAAAAAAATAAACATAATCCTTTAAATTTATGAATAAAATAATAAAAACCTGGACAATTGATTTTGTGCATAACAATTGATCACATGTTGATATAGGACTAGTTTTTGAGGATGAAGAAAATCACGATAAAAAGTGTTTTGTTCTTTAATGGATTTTACTAACACAATTTTAAATTAATCGAATCAGTAGATTGTAGAAATTGAGAGAAGAATTGGACCAATATATTAGGACAACCTATATAAGATAAAAAGTGTCCATAGAAAAGAAAGGAAAATAGCATGGTAAAGATGTTTAAATCTTGTTTGAGATGCTTAATTGGAGCTAAGCATAAAATGAACAAGGAAATAACAAGAAGAAATTAAGAGAACATATAATTTAAGGAGATCTCTTATATAATAATTAAATTCATATTATCATAGGAAACGAAGTAGAAACGTGAACGCTTCGACTAAGAAAAACCTTAAGGCTAATTCGATTTAGGACAAATTAAAATAAGTTATAATTTTTGCCTACAAGACAAAATTGTGATTAATTGAACATATTTACTATCTTGAAATATCTTAAATGTGTGACTTATAGGCAAATGTTAAAACTTATGCACGATGGACAATAAATATATCTAAATTCTAACTTTTGCCTATAAGACATAACTTGTAATCAATTAAACAAGTTTACTCTCTTAAAATATCTTGAACTTCTACCTTACAGATAATACTATTTTACGTCTACAACTTATTCATGATGGATAACAAAATCTTTGCCAAGTGAATTTTCTGGAGCTTTTACTATTTATTTTTTTTAAAAAAAATTGTATAGTAGGGTCAAAAAATCAAGATCACCCACCCCTTGTGGAAGTCATTTGTGATCTTAATTAACCCTACAAGGAATGATAGTTGCATGTAGGGGTGTGCATTCGATTTTTCGGATTGATTTTACACTATTCGGTTTGGATTTTTGGTTTTTGGTTTTGTAAAAGTGTAACCCAATCCGATCCAAAATAAATTTGGTTTGATTTGATTTTCCTCTATTCGGTTCGGCTTTTTCGGTTTGGTTATTCGGTTATGTCAATAATTAATAGTAATATATATAACCAAAATAATAATATTTAATTCCTTAAATATACTTTCTAATATAAATCATAAGTAAAACTTAAAACACAATACTTATAAGTATATCTATTATATATAGATGTAATTCAAACATAAAATATAAACGTAATTATCATGAAAGGCAATAACCAAAAAGGGACAAAAATGGTTAACTCCAACTTAATTCTAAGCCTAAATATTATATATATATATATAATTCGGTTTTTTTTGGTTTTCCGATTTTTATTTTTTTAAATCCGGAACCAAACCAAAAAAACAAACAAAGTAATTTATTAATCCAAAACCAATCTGAAAAACCAAAAAACCAATCCAAATAAAAATTCGGTTTGATTTGGTTTGATTATTCAGTTTAATCCATATAGTGCACCCCCCTAATTGCATGCGTTACCTCATTAATTAGTTTGTCCTCTTTTTAAACCCTAGCTAGCCTATAATATAAAAATATATCAATGTGGGTGTCGAAAATAAAAGTTTTTTTTCTACCATTTATATAATATATGATGGCTAGAGTAGGTTATTCCACAAAGAAAGCGCTCTTCAAAGATATTAAAATTATAAAAATAAATAAAAATTCAATGATCGATAACATAACTTGTGATTTTACATATCCACTTATGCTAAGAAGAAACTCACAAAGTCTTCTAAATTAATATTTTCGGTCAAAATACTACACAAGATATATGACGTTTTTAAGAAATTTAAATACTTTCATCACTAATTAACTCTTATGTTCATTAATTAATTTCAATCCAATCCAATAATTGACTAGCTTTTTTACTCGTGTTTTTTGCGTAGTAGACATAGTAAGCCCTCCACTCCTTAAGAAAATAATCATATGTTTTTTAAACCCTAAAACAAACAAAAAACAAATCCAACAATATGGTTTGACTTTGTCCACCACGTGAATAATCTTGCTAGTAATACTATTGTCATTTTGGCTAAAAGGTTTCATATTGTGTGTGGAAAATTTTAAAATGATAGAAAATAAATTATAATTACATCAAAAAAAAATTTGTAATTTGAGGACTACTAATAATATATATCTCAAACATAGGATGCTTTGGATTTTCTTGAGATTTATTTGATCTTCATAAAAATGATTTTGTGGATCTTTTTTATAAATATTTCATGAATTTATGAAATTTTTAAAATGTCTTTTTAAAAAATAAATACTAATTTTGTATATGTTTTCAAGATTAGGGTAAAATAACTTTCAAATACTCTAACTGAAATTAAATTCGTTTAATAAAGTCTCACAAAATTTTGATGCTTATAATATTTTTTAAATTGTTCAGGCTCAAAAGTCAAATCATGGAAACTATGTGGATTTGTTTCGTCAATAGGCACAAGTGCGGAGGAAAGAATGAAATGAATTCCACTTGGACTTAATTACTTCACTTGCAAGATTTTTTTTTCTCTTTTACTAAATATTTGATAATTACTTTATTTTTATTTTTTTGTAATAACTGTAAAATATTATCGTACCATCAAACAATTCAATAAACCTAAAGACCACCAATTTTACTATTATCATTGATCACCCAGCTATTGAACCCCCTAATTTTATGTTGTTTCCTCTCATTCTTGTTTTATTATCGGCCCTCGTATGCTTATTCATTTTCTCCGTATAATTTTGCATCGGCGATGAAGCTGGAATCGTAGATTTAGCCCTCCTACCAATGGTTGGCATATTGTAAGCTAACGTGCATCGAGAGAGCCTGGTCGATATATATGATTCATTAAAATAGGATGTACTTCTTCACTCTTAAGGCTTCGTTTGAGACTTATAATTAAAAATGAAAAGATCACATTTATCATTAAGGGTGAGAGTATTGACTATTGACAATGAGTTCGGTCAAACTCAGTGCCAGTAATTTTGGTTCAAACTTATATTTATCCCAAAAATTTATGAATATATACATATTATTAATTTAAATAAATTAAAATCAGAAATTCATAAATTTCAAATACCAACTCTGTATCCGGCTCCTTGGTAGTGCTTCCAAGAAATTTCAAACAGCGTGGTCTGTGATGTTTGGTGATACATAGACATGAAACAGCGATGTTGACTATGAACAAGTCTGAATCATGCATGAAGGAATGATCTTTTTTTCTTATTTAATGTATTACTTTATTTAACTTAAAACCAAAAGTTGTTGAAGAGTTGTTTATCTGTATAAAACTGTGGAAGAATCTTTTTTTTTTCTTCTGGATATTTAGTAAGTACTCCCTCTCTCTTTAATTACTTGTCCATTTTTTAATTGACACACCTATTAAGAAATAATAATTCATATAGTGAGTTTACCATTTTACCCCTATTAATTATGAAGTGGATGAATTAAAAACTAGTTCTACCATTTTCAAAGTAATTAATTGAGGGTATAATGGGTAATTTTTTTTGTCCTTTCTTGATTTGTCAAAATAGACAAGTAATTAGGGATAACTAAAAATAGAAATGTGAACAAATAATTAGAGACAGGAAGTATTTAATTTGGTAAAATAGGAAATATACAAGTGGCTTAATTTGGGAATGTCAAGATTAATGCATCCTTATCAGTAATACAAAAAAACATGTGACTAATTTGGATATTCTCATAAAGAACATCTCTCTCCACATTTGATTGATCGAAAAAAAAAATAACATTGCCGGCAGAAAAGTACTCAATTTCTATTTCTTTTTTCTTTCTTTGATATTCATTTTTATTGGTTCAGTATTAACTTGACATATTTTTTAAATAATATTCCCTCTGTTCCATTTTATATGCATATTTTTACTTTGCACTTGCATTAAGAAATTATGTAACTTTACCCTTCTACCTTTATTTAATTTTTTTGGAACTCAAGTTTTCAATCAATGAATATGAATTAATTTATTTTGATTAATTAATTCAACCAATGAACATGAATCATTTACTTAACTTTTCTAAGTTGGTCAAATGTATGTTTTCAATGCTAATAACTCACAAGGGTAAAAAAAGAACAATATGCTAATTTATGCATTGATTTTATGAAATGACAAATATTATGAACCAACTATTTATAAAAAGGGATGACATATAAAATGGGACGGAGAGAGTAATAAATAGAATGATAACTTTATTATATCACTTTTTACATATATTGTCTCGTACATTTTTACTTATTCACCACTAAAAATGAAAGTTTATTTTTATTTGTCCAGTTTTAAATATTAAAAGATAATTTATTACTTACTTTTAATTTATTCTTATTATTAATTGCAGTTATTACTAGAGCATTGATTTGTTATATTAAAAAAGTGATATAATAACATTTTCATTTTTTTTTTTTTTTTAGTGTGTCATATCAATAATGAACAAGTAAAACAGAAAGAGAGAGTAATAAATTTATGATGATAAGGACAAATTAAAAACTTAATAAGTAATAACTTATCTATTGACTTATAAACCGGACAAGTACCTATTTTTAGTATAATCAATCAACGAAAATGAACGGAGGGAATATAAATCAATTGAATGAAATGGTACACTTGAATATTTTTCATTCATTAGAAAATTATTCTTTTATTTTTAGTGTATGGCATCAACTAACAGTTGTACAATTCAAGTGGTGAAAAAAAAAGCCCCTACCCCCTACCCCCCACCCCACCTCCCCATGTCCCCCACCCCCAAACACCCCCACAGCACACACCCTGGGCACTTTTGAGCACTACAAATTCAAGACCAAAACCCTCATTTTCTTTCATTCTTTGTTTGTCCTTCACAAAAACAAAGAACAAGAAAAAAACTAAACTCCCTAGCAAAAAAAATCATACTTCAAAATTCTTTTAGAATTCCACAAAATTTCAATAGTTTTTTTGATATGTCAACTATAGTTTATCAAGATTTCCAGTCGTATTCTGACTCGAATATCATTGAAACAACTACGCTCAAGCTCAAAGTACCAACCCCAACTACTATAGTAAAAAATATCGGTACTACTAACGAAAAATGCTGGAGTTCCGTTCAAAATCTCTCATCCATCAATTACTCGAAGGAAATGGAAAACTCTTACATACACAGGCTTAATGAACATAGCCTTGCATTATGTACTGAAAATTTGGGAAGTGAAACTGGAACTGATCAAACCATTGACAACAACATTTTCTCATTTTCATCGCGAAAGTTCAAAACAGAGCAATCAAATTACAATAAGGTGATGAGTTATAAAAATACTCAAACCTCTCGAAAACTTCCACCTCCTTTAACAACGTTAAGAGGATCGAATTCTCTTCAATGTCGGCCATACAGAGAAGGGGGTAGATTAGTCATTAAAGCAGTTGAGACCCCGCAAATGCGTACCTATTTTCATGCTGAAAGAAGTAATGGCAGACTTAGGCTCTGTTTTCTGAATGATGAAAAGTCTGTTCCAACGATCGATGAAGAGGATGGAGAAATAGAAGCTGAAAACGACGTATTTGAACGAGAAATTAACGATGACGAAGAACGAGGAGAGGAAGAGGAAGAGGAGGAAGAAGAAAATGGCATGTACATGAAAAGGGACATGGATGGAAATAATTATGATGTTGAGGCTGAAATTGGACTAGTGAATTGTCAAAGGGTAAGTAGGTGCAAGGAAGGAAGGCAAGGGAAAAAGACATTTTGTGATTGGAGGAACCCTTTATGGGTGGCTACTTCCTAAAGTTTTTGTCTTTGGAACACATCATTTTCTGTTTATTTTCTTTTTTAAAAAAAAATCCATTTTTTTAAATCCTTTATGTCTCTCTCTTTATATTATTATGTTATATATCTTCTACTTGCATCATTATACTCGGTGGATCTAAGATTTCTATAACACAAATTTAACATTAAAAAAAATAGATAAAAGAAAGTGCTAAGCTAGAATCGATCATATGTACTTAGAGGGCCCAATGGGTAGCCAATAGTCTAGGGTAAGAGTGACAAATGAGCGAGTCGAGTCGAATATGAGTCGGAAAAAAAATGGGTCAAATAAAAATGGATAAGTTACTCGACTCGAATCACATTTTAAATGGATAAAAACGAGTTATCCAATGAATAATATGGATACCCATATTTACCCATATTATAATAGAAATCTTGTTCAAAGCTTTAAAAAAAAAAAAAATTAAAGTTTTTTTTATTACTTCACTCCACCCCTACCAGCCCCCTATCCCCCTATCCCAAAAAATGTAAAAAAAATAAATAAAAAAACTACCACCCCACCCCTACCAGCTCCCCACACCCATCCCAAAAAAAATTAACAAAAATTTTAAATTTTTTCATTAATTTTTTTTTAAAAAAAATTACCACCCACCCCCTACCAGCCCCCTCCACACCCCATACCAGCCCCACCCCTCACACCCCATCCAAAAAAAAAATTAACAAAATTTTAAATTTTTTCATTAAAAATTTTAAATTTTTTTTTAAAAAAAAATTACCACCCCACCACCTACCAGCCCCCCCTCCACACCCCACCCTTTATCACTTTTTTGTTTGTTTGTGTGAATGCACATCTTTTACCCATTTTATCCATTTAATTACCCACTTTTAAATGGGTAATATGAGTATTATTTGTTTTTACCCATTTTTAAATGAGTTGGATACCCAACCCATTTAAAATGGATAAATATGAGTGAATACCCATATTAATTACCCATTCTGCCACCCCTAGTTTAGGGCAATCGGACACTATTTGCTGAAAGATTATAAAAAAATTATCCAAATACACATTTTTTTATCATAATCTCTAAATTTCCTTACCATTTAAAAAATCCTCAAAACTCCCCTCTTGGATACATAACTTTCCTCTCGCGGGTACATTTCTATCCCCTTGGATACATTTCTCCCCTCTCAGATACATTCATTTTCCATGTATCCGGATCATATCCCCTCTCGGATACATTCATTTTCCATGTATCCGGATCATATCCCCTCTCTGATACATCTCTCCTCTATGTATTCGGATGTCATATCCCCTCTCTGATACATCCCTCCTCTATGTATTCAGATGTCCTATCCCCTCTGATACATTCTTCACCTATGAATCTAGAAGTGCAGTGATGTATTCGGTAGTCCTTCACAATAAGAATTTTCTTTTCATATATATATATTAAATCGTAAACACTCTTAACGAAATCTCTGACTTTGTCACCCCACATATTATTCTTACTTTGGCCTAAAGTAATTTTGAAATATTTCAACATGAACGTCATCAAATAATCTTAGATCAATTTTAGAAAATATATACGAATTAGTTTAACGGAAAGACCATGAATTCAAGTGTGCGGCACCATAAAATAAGGGATAGAAATCAGGCCGTGGAAGTGACCTACGAGCTAGTGACTGTTATTACAGTTAGTTTATAACATGGGACCATGATCACGTTAAGTGCAATAATTTAGCAGGGCCTAGCTTAAGGATTTTGAACAAGAGGTGCACATGACATGAACATGACCAGTTTCAACATTTACATTCTCACTCATGATTTTGGAATTTTTGGATCAAAATTATTTGCCCGTATCACTTATAATAGTTAACTTGAAAGATTGGGTATTCAAACTATATTTTAATAATGACTACTTTTAATTAGTATAAACAAAATCGCTACGTCAATAGCGATTTTGCCCTTTTGGTTAGAAAAAAATTTGATGTGCCCTTTTGAAATTTTTGTCAAATTTTTTTTGCCCTTTAGGCTGCGGACTCGTGTTTCTTCATCGTATTCTTCTACTATTACTTGGGTTTGACACACTTGAACCGAGGGTTTTTCAGAAACAATCTTACAACCTGCACAAGATAGTGGTAAGATTTGCATCACTCTACTTTTTGAAGACTCACATAGTAAGATTTTACTAAATATGTTACTATTATTATTGACCTTGGGCAAATAAGCTAACTTATACGTAGTAGAGTAATTATTTTCAACTTTCCATGGTTATTTTGGAGTGTGACACGGCGCAAGTAATAAACTAGCAAATTGTATTAAAAACAAATTGAATCCCTTTGAAATGTGTAGTCCAAAAAGATATATTATAACCGTACTATGGTCTGTTAAACGTCGTTGTTGGTGCATAATTCTTGGATGAATTTTCTACCTTCAATGTTGGACCAAAAGAACGTAAATGATTGTTTATGGCACTCACTCTTTAGAATAAGATAGAAGTTGACAGAGACAAGTTATAGAATCCAACAAGACAGGATTCAAAAAGGGAATAAAAGTAGGATGTAAAACACAACTTTTGTTGTGATGTATTTATAGATTCAAAATTTCAAACAAATAACAGGAAAATTTGGGGTGCAACTGGAATTTTTGGTTAAATGGACAATTAGTGATTGCCTCCCTTTACTATCACGAGTGGTATCTAAATTAAAGTAATAATATGACTGGAGATTCTTGTAACCTCATACTAAAATATCTCCTTTGACCTAGCCTTTTTTTTACTCTTTTGAAAGATTCATCTTTTTACTCTTTTGGTAATCGAACCCACAATCTTAAGATTGAAGGTGGAGGATAATTATCATCTGAACAACCTCTTTATGTAATAGTGTATTAATTTAAAACCTCTTTAAAATAAAACAGGGATTTGGAATAGCAAATATTTGGCATGTGAAATAAGTGATCCACCGAAAAAATATGAGTCTATTATGAAATCGTCACATCTCTATATTGTTGAATTACTTTTAAAAAAAGAGGATAATTAATAATCCTTTAATATTTCCTTCATTAAAAAAGGGGGAAGATCTTTGAACTACAACTTTTTCAACTTTTAAAAGTTAAACTTTATGAAATATTGCTTTGCTCCTTTTAATTCTCTAGAAACTTTAATATATATGATTCAAACTTCTTCTTTTTTTAATTTCGTCGTCGTTGTTTTAAACAAAGTTGATTCAAAATTTAATGTTATAACTTACTATATTTCTAAAAATTTGAGTTAGATTTACTATTCCCACTTATTTTGGACATCAAAAGTAGATTTGAATATATATATTTTCTTTTTCCTCTCTTTTTCTTGGTGGTGGTTTTTGACAAAGCTTGTGTATAGCATACTTCCTAAGACTTTGTCAACAACCCAAAAAGGAGGTGTGACAAATTTTATCATTTACTTTCTAATTGCATAAAGGAAGATATTTGAGAAAGCCAATTGTAATAAGATGTTATAGGGTATACCCCTTTTTTCCCTTTTCTTAAAAGAAAAAAATCAAAGGCATAGAACATCACAAGAGAAAGTGAGCTTCTTAAATTTGGCTCAAATACCATGTGAAAAAATTAACATCTCAATCTAATACTTTTAGAATCATGATTTTAAAAAAAAGTCAGCCTACTGGTGCACTAAAACTCTCACTATGCACAGGGTTCGGGGAAGGACCTAACCAAAAGGGTCTAATTATACATAGTCTTACCCTTGCATTTCTGTCAGACGTTGTTTCCAATGTCTTTATTCTTGACCTCCTGATCATGACAACAACTTTACCAGTTACTCCAACAACTTAAGAATTATGATCTAAAAGAAATTTAGTTAGATTTCGCTTTTATGAGTTCACTTTGGTTTCAAGTTTTCATAAACAATTCAAATGTATATCATACCTTCTTTTTTTTCTTGAACCTTAATTTACATACCCATGTTTCTATATGAACAAAATACTTTTTCTCAAAAAGGGATTACGTGTGCTCCGTCTTATTCATACTCGTCTATTGTGCAACTTTATATGGATATTTTCTTCCAATCCCCCCCCCCCACCGACGGATGGCTGTTCAAAAATGGAAGACTAACACATTTTTAAGCTGGTGCATTTTTTGAATAAGGAGTGTGAAAGATGCTTTAAACAAATTCAACAGAGAAAAGTAAATACATTATATAAAACACAAAGTGCATAGACAAATAGGGGCCAAAGCAAATAATATGTACTGTCTACTTGGGATGTGACAATATGTTATAAAAAACGGACTCCAACAGTGTAATAGTGAGGCAAACTTCAATGAAGAGGTTGAGTCCCTAACGGGGTTTATGTAATGTAACACTTGGGAAATATAAGAGGGTGACAAGAGTTGGTTACGGATAAGAACTTGCAGGCTTCTAGGGTGGTAAACTTTCAAATATGACATTTTAGGCTCTGATTACATGATAAGATAAGATTATGAGAACTAATTAAAATAGTAAGAACTCTGATGAACACTAGAACCCTTCATGAAATCATTATGCAATAATAGAAGAAAGTAAAGACTGAGATTAGATGGTAAGAAACGGATTAAAGTCACATGAAACAGTGAATGCATCTATCCTTTTTGTGTGACATGTGGAACTATAACCAGGCTTCTTAGAAGCTTGACTATAAAGAATGTTTGCTCAACTTCTTGTCAACTCAAACATTCATCACATCTGCAGGACCAATCATCACCAGGTTCACAGATAAGGTTAAAACTCTATGTTCAAGAAAATATACAGATACAACTTTGGCTCACTTAGTCATTCACACAAACATATTCTTTACAGAGAAAAAGGGAAACTATATATATAGTAATACCATCACAGGAAAGAAATTATGAACCAAACTTTACAGATGCATCAAAACATAATATCATCATCTACGGACACTTTACATTATCAGAATTGCCATGATTCCAAAGTTCCTCTTCTTTTTTTTGAGATTGGTTGAAAGTTACTCTTACCTCAAAAAGTTCTCCGATTACACACTAGAGCACCTCTCACTGCTAAACTTGCAAACATCTTTCAAACCAGCTTCGGCAACTCTCATTTTTTTTAAAATTGGTAACATGTTATACTCATCAGCACCCTAAAAAAAGGCCTGGTATATCATATCTACAGATACAGCCTCAAACAGAACTTACAAAGAAGCCATAAAGTCTAGTAATGATTCAACATCATCAACTAACTTTTCTTTACACCAAAAATAGAGAAGAGAAATGCATGAGCTCTTGATCTTCTGGATTGAACTGCACCTGCCTTCAAAACATCTTTCATTCCTCTCTTTCCAAATTGTCCATCATATGCAAGCTGGAACAATCTTCCACCACTCTTTGTGACAAGTTTCTCCTTGTCTATTGTTCCATCTACATCTTAGGTCAAATGAACTCTGGAGTATCACCCAAACAATTTGAGCTAATGTTGCAAAAAGTTGCCATAGTTGTCTGGTAAATGAACAATGCAAGAAAAGATGCCCATTGGTTTCAGCTTCCTGATGGCATAGAAAATGTCACACCCCGAGCCTACACCATGGGTGGGACTGGCACTCGAGAACCATTGTTGGCCCCAAGCGAACCCTTGACCTGGCTTACTTACTCAGCGGAAGACTTAATTCAACAAAGACAAGTCTATGAAATAAACTGGAATGTTATAATGGAACATTCAACTTGGCCATTAAGGCAAACTCAAGTCTTAACATAAGATAAAGACAATGAAAAGACTAAAGAACTAACATTTGACTGTCTATGAAGCTTCTAAAACAACTGAGATAGATGTCAGGACAGGACCCCCAATCATCCTAACAAATGAAATACTGAAATAACTGAAAGCAATAAAAAGGAGTCCTCCGGAATGCAAGGAGGCTCACCAACTAACTCTGGAGTGCTCACTGGATCAACGATGCGCTGGATGCCGATCCTAGTTACTTGTGTCTGCATCATAATAAGATGCAAGCCAACTGGCATCAGTACATTGAATGTACGAGTATGCGAGTTGGAATGCTAAACACAACATAGGCTTGAAAGGAATCTGAAGAACTTACCTGACTCAACTCAACTCAACATAACTGAACTCATTTCAATATAAAGCAGCTTAAAACAAGTGCAATATAAAGAAAAGTTGTTTAAAACATGATGTCAACTCTGTGTGTATGCAAAGATACATGTAACTCTGAAATGTATGTAAAAATACAATAAACTGTGTATATAAGAATACAATTACTTCTGTGGGAGTTTCTCTAACCGACAACCATCACGTAAGAGCTATTGTGATGATATTACATCGTTTTGCCTCACGCTGCCAGGGCCGTCCTATACCTTGCCAAGGGTATAGAATCTGAACTACTACGTGGATCCACTAATCTATGTTAAAAAGCACTAAAGGAATCATCTAAAAAGTATGAACCTTTTCTACCCATGATGGCTACATGGTTTATGAGGGCTGTGAGTTGTCTGAACTCTCCCCCATATCGGTGTTCAATACTAACTTAATTACCAAAAATGAAATAAAGTAATTGGGCAAGGAAAAGACCAAACTACCCTTTCAAAATTTGGATTGGACTTTCCTTATTCCAACAACCCAATTTTCAAAGTGCATAACTCACTCATACGAACTCGGAATCGCGCAAACTCAGCGGCGTTGGAAAGATCATTCCAACATCTTTCCTACCATATCTGGAAATACCTCTAACACATCCTGAGCTAGAAGTTATGGCCGTTTGAAGTTGGCCAAAACTCAACTTATTCTAACTTAACAAAATTTTCAGATTTTCATTCTTTCCAAAAATGACTATTTCCAATTATTAGCTTCTTCCTAGTTATTTCAAATTGCGAGATGTTATAGAAAACACATAGAACATAGATGAAAACCCCTTCATTGAAGTTTATCATGAGTGAGACAAGCTTTCCAAACAACTCTCGTGTCAGGATTGACTCTACAGCATAAGCACATCTTTAGATTTTCTATAAGTAAAATAGGAGATGACTAAAGCAAAAAACTTGAAATATCCGTACAAAGGAAAAGTAAATGCTTGCGAGGTCCTGAAAACTGTCCTTTGTTCTCCATGTTTTCATACTTTTGTTGGTCACATTATTTGATTTTTGTTATAATTGAGTTTTGGCCTGTACTTAACTGCTATATCTTAGTTTGTGCATTATTTGATTTTTATTATATTCTATTGAATGATCAGAACTTGGGCCTGTGTAAATGTATAATTGTAGTTTAAAAAGATATTTTAGCTCAATCCCGGGCTTTCTTTAAAACAAGGTTCTTTGCAAGAAAATATCATATCATTATAATGTAAAACAGGAATTGAGCAAATGTACCTTTGGAAATGTAAATAATAGTGATCCCTAGGTCTTTTGCGTTGAAAAGCTAGCTAAGAAAGCAAACAGAGATGAACAAGTAACTAAGGCTCTTGGTCATGTACCTTTGGAAATTGTGATGCCTTTAAGAAATGAGCAGTTGATTGGTGAAAAAGAAACACATGAGAGTAGTAATGAGCAATCAGGTGAAGAAAAAAAAGTGGTGGATTTGCAACTGAGTGATCAGGTGAAGAAGAAGATGAAAATAGATGACATAGGTGGTAATCAAAGTTAGAGAAGAAAGCATTGAGCATAGAACAAGTGAGGATTCAGCTGAAGAACAAGAATTCTAAGGGTAATCATCAAAAGATAATAGTGATCCCGAGTCTCTTTTGCTTCCAGTAATACGTAAAGATAATTGACATCAAAACGTATGGGTTTAAGACCCCACTTAAACATGTCTGGGCCTTATGATTCAAGGGTCACTGCGAGAGTCTGCTTAGAACTCAGTTTGTTGAGTTTAAAGAGGTTTTGATCAGTGAGGGTGTTGACAAGAAATTTTGGAAAAACATGTTTTAGTCACTTTTTAAACTTCAAAAAAGATGTAGCGCTACAACTCTTTCCATTGAAGTTGATGCATAGCATTTTTCTTTGCTGAGTCTTCTGTGAAAAGAAAAAGAAGATCTAGAATGACTATAATGGCTTGCCTATTTGTTTTGGCATTAACGAATTCATTGTCATGACTAGACTTCAATGTCACTCTCCCCTCCCTGCACCCCTTTGTCAACAGTTAGCAGAAATTTTGAAAAAAGAGGATGCGGTGCAAATTTGGTTGATAAGTGGGGAAGTCTATTGTACTCATTGAAAAGATAAAGAATCCAAGGATGATGAAAAAACAAAAGGTGGCAGTGAGCGTGGTTTGGTTCTTGCATAGCATATTATGTGCAAAAGATAATCATCGACTGGTTAAAAGTGGTGTCGAATAAAAATGTATTTTTTTCATATCCATGGGGTCGAATGCGCTTCAATCTTTCTATTGAATATCATTTAGAAGAACTGAATTCATCCAAGAGTATAAGGAGATCACCTTTCTATTGGATCTTGGATGGACTCAATTCTTTTAAAAGATATTCAATAGTAAGATTGAGGCTTATTTGATTCCTATGAATATGAATCGAAAGCCATCTTTTACAGGTTGGTGTCAATCTTTTTTTGTATCTTTTGCACATAATATATTACGCAGGAACCAAACCGCTCACTACCATCGACCATCGTTCACTTTTTTGTCAGCTTTGGATCATTTCTATTCTAAATGAACTCAATAGACTTCTCCACTATATCAACCTCCTTTTTTTTTCCCAATCTTTGTTAATTGCTAACTAAAGGAGGGGGGGGGGGGGTTAGAGAATGGCATAAGAGTCCAATCATTATAACGAATACATTGATCCCAAAACAAATACGCAAGTCACTGTAACCACACCAAATCTATCATTTCTTTTCACAAAAGACTCCTCGAAGAAGAAGCTACGCATCAGCTTCAGTGGGAGTTGTAGCTCCATATCTTTGTTCAAGGTTAAAAAGCGACCAAAACAAATTTTTTATAATATCCTTCTTAATACCCTCACTGATCAAAACATTGTTAAACTCAACAAATTGAGTTCCAAAGTTGACACTCACAGTGACCCATGAATAATAAGGCATAGACATGTTCAAGTGGGTCTTAAAATCCATACTTTTCATGTCAATAGTCTTGATACATTACTGCAACCGAAAGTGCCTCAGGATCACAGTCATCATTTGAGTATACAGTACCTTTAAAATTATCATAGAAACCAACATCATTATTAGACCTAGCAACATCTGCTAATTGGGCATCCTTTTTTAATCATGTTGTTTTTATCTATTTTCTGTTCTTTCTAATGTAGCTGTCGCCTGCCGCTGAATCCTCAACCAAATTTTTTGCTGATGTGCTCTCATTTCTTTCTTCTCCTTTAGATGAATGCTCACTTGTACTATGATCAAGTTTTCTTCAAATCATCAATCATAGTTCTGTCATTATCTTCTTCTTCACACGACTGCTCAGTTGCACTCTCACCATTTTTTTTCTTCTTTGCCTGATTGTTCACGCTACTCTCATGTGTTTCTCTTTCACCAACTAATTGCTCATTACTTAAAGGCACCACAATTTCCGAAGGTACAAAATCAAGAGCCTTAGTTGTTTGTTCAGCTTTGTTTGCTTCCTTAGTCAACTTTTCCAGTGATGTGGTAGCTTTTTTACTATGTGTACCACAGCCAACTGTCATAACCACTAGCCACCATTTATAGTCATCACCATCAACTATCATTACCATATAATAGCCACCAATCACTATCGACAACGATGACCACCATCAATCACCACTATATATTTTCTCAACAGGTACTAGGTAACTCTGTCCCAACAAGGCTAGAACAGATGGGAAGAGTCACCTAATATTTTTGCTGGGATTTGAACTTGAGACCTCACGACTCAACCACTTCATTTATCACTAGACCACACCCTTGGGTGACCATCAGTCACCACTATATATAAACCAACCAGCATCATCATTCACCACTAGCATAAACTATCACTATCATCCACCCCAATTAACAACCATCGTTAACCACTATTACAAGTCAACTGTTATCTCTAGCTACTACCTACAACCACCACCATTAGTCAACACCATTCTTAATCGGCTCCCACAACAACTATCGCTATCCATCAGCACCACTAACCATTAGATAAATTCTTAAACTATTTTTGTAGTATTACATTTATTTAGTATTTTATATGAATTTTATATTTATTACTCTATCTATCCTAATGTATGTGACACTTTCTGGATTTTGAAAGTCAAATGAGCTTCTTTTGGACCACAAATTTTTTCATACACCTCGTAAATATTTTGAATTGTCACTTATTGTGATCTGCAATACTTTTTACGTAGTTCTCAAAAATGTAAATTTTATTTATAAAAACATAAAGATTGCATGCACGAATTAACGATCAAAATTCAAAACTGGCTCTCGAAGTTCAAACTGTGTCACATAAATTGGGACAAAGGGGTTAATTTTTAAATAAAAGACAACTTCTATACATTCAGATGTTGAGAAGACAAACAATTTAAATTATTTAGTATTCATATTTTAATATTTAGATATGTATTAGGAATCATACTTCTATATCCTAATGTACATCTTAATAATTAGATTCATACGTTTTAATCTTAATAAAAACATATGAGTTCATTTTGTCATAAATCTTAATCATTCAGATTTATTCAGACTTATTAAATGGCCTTGCACCTTTTCATTTGAATGGGAAAAGAAAACCTAAAACAAGAATAAGAAGTGAACAGTCAAAATTTTCCTTCAAAGTTCTAAAATTCTTTTGAAATATGGTTACCAATGAAGTCTAAAAGTGTAGGCTTACGTCCTACTGTCCTAGTACTTCCTAGTTTAATCAAACTTCAGAAAAATACAAGAAACTTCAAACATGTTGTACTTTCTATCACTTGTCAGTCAAACACTTTGGAGTTTGGACCAGACAAGTTTTGTTGATAAACTAGTTATTTATGCCCTGCATTCTTTTATAATTATGAAGGTTTAGAACCTAATAGTTGATAAGTAGCAGTGCAATGCCTCTGAATATGATGCAATTCTACTATTAACTGTGATGCCTATGGGAATCATATTTGGAGTTCAACCTGTTAAATAAAGCCTCAGTGACATATCTGTCCCAGGCATTGAAACATGCGGGTGGAAGATTAGCATAGAAATGTAGACCACCTAATTGTGAAATATGGGTCTGGGGTTTGACTCACAAAAGCAGGCCTCCATTCTTATAAAGGATAATATGATGTACAACCTCACCCCCACCCCCAAAAAAAAAAACCACTACTAGCAAGGGAATTTACACTAGACTGTCGATATATATGAACATTCATGGCTTTAGGTGATAAGAAAAAATAAGTTGATAATTGTACTTCAATTGACAAGCTATGGCCAGTCTGCAGAATAACTTCAGGAGCCATCCAGTATGGCGTACCCTTCATTGACTTTGTAACGGTCATAATAGCAAGCCTAAAACAGTTTGACAATTCAGTTGTCAATAAATATCTCAAGAAGAAAAAACAAAATGAATAAGGCAGCGAAGCCAGAAATACACGTACCAATTCAACAACCTTCTTTCATACACCAAATTCAAAGATAGTTTGATGCAGCCTTTAATGTAAACTGGTATGTTTACTCCCTAGATGAATTAAAACACACATCTCATTGGATTCAGTATGAAATGGAGATTCGTGAATGGAGTAAAGCAAGTTAGAATATCCAATAACTAACATACGAAT
Organism: Solanum piurae; assembly: GCA_029582685.1. Taxonomy (NCBI): domain Eukaryota; kingdom Viridiplantae; phylum Streptophyta; class Magnoliopsida; order Solanales; family Solanaceae; genus Solanum; species Solanum piurae. The sequence continues at coordinate 608 of JAJOOO010024887.1, read as the reverse complement.
AAAAGAATTACCTTAATATCTCTGTGCATAATTCCATTCTCGTGCAAGTAGTCTAGTCCTTAATAATAATTGCATGGTATACATTCTTATAACCTGATTTGCCAAACAGAAGATGGAACAAGAAGATTTCAGGAATTTAAAAGGCAACATTGTGTTCCAATAAGCATATGTTCTAGTTCCAGTTGCATCATGTTAAGGCGTATGGAAATAAACAACTAATGGTACAGATGGAAAGCAAAAGACCACAGAAAGGTGTTGATGTTCACTAATTTATCAGCCAAACAATCCACAAGAATAAGTTTATCTATCTATCTATATCTATATCTATATCTATACTACCTTAAAAGCATAAACTCCCAAACATGAATGTTGAATTACTATAATACCCCCAATTAAAAATACTCAATTTATTTTATTTATTAATTTAATTATTTGTATTATATTAAAAATAGATACCTTTTCACATTAAAGGGTTGTGATTTTGTCAAAGAGTTGTGACTTTTTCAAAAGGTTGTGACTTTTTTGGTGGGTTGTGACATTTTCAATGAGTTGTGACTTTCCGAAGGGTTGTGATTTTTCCAAAGGGTTGTAACTTTTCCAAAGGGTTG